>JAPZDV010000009.1:6954201-6986691 GCA_029814665.1 Acanthurus lineatus
GTGGCTGTAGCAAAGGTTTTAAAAATAAGTGAGATTTTTTTTAATGTAGCTGTAGTTTTTAATACCTGACTCTGTGTGACTTTATTCTTTAATTTCACAGGATCAAAAGGATGTAAAGTGACTCCTGTTTCTCTGTGCTCCTCCTCTCTGCTCTCATCTTCTCTGTGCTCCTCCTCTCTCTTCTCCTCTCTGCTCTTCGGTAAGTCTCTCCTGCACAGGTGGCTGTCTTCATATTGGCTTTGTAACACGTTATGCACAACACTGTTGTGAAGTTACAGCCATGTAACAATAGTGTTTGCCCCTACACTGTTTGTCACTGTTTAATTAAAAACATAATTATAATATTTCAGTAAAGCAAGCCTAATTAAAGTATAAGCTCACCATCAAACTACATATCAAGCAAACTAGTCTGGAAAACAAAAGGTCTGACTTGAACTCTTATGCTGATTTCCTATTTATTGACTTACCGGTGCAAGTTGATACAGATACCGAATAGCTTTCTGCTTCTATGTATCTTTAAAAACCAAAACTTAACTTTAAATAATGTTTATATCTCCCACACCATGGCCCTGATTGTTAATTTTAATAAATCTGACAGATGAAGGGCTATGTCGCTGCATCTGTTCTCTGAGATTCTTTAAGAATATTTAAAGCTTATTTATAAGAAAAATATATGAATTAGTATATAACTCAATAATAATATCACATCTGTTCTCTTACAAAAAATCTAGGGTAGTGATAAAGGACTAAGTAAGGAAAATGTGGGTCACAAGTGAAATTAAAAGGCTCTGATGGAAAAGTAACAACAAGACAAAATATAAAAAAAACAAGTCCTGCCTTTAAGGAATAAATGTAGGAAAGAAACATGTTTGTAAGATGATGAGTTTAATGTCAATGAACCAAGCAAAAGGAGCCTAACAAAAAGAGTCTCCCTTTTTCTTTAGCACTCTGTGAATTTAATATCTAATTGAAGAACTTTGAGGTGAAATCATCCTCAGAGCGTGTCGGCGTGTCAGAGCAGCGTCTCAGTACACGTACGATGTACATCCAGAACCATTTAAACCTCCCTGCAGAACATGAGCCCTCATTTATACACAGTAAAACTCCCCTTGAAAGAATGTTAAAATGTGAATGTTTGAACAGAGAAAGGGAGGGTGTTCACAGAAACTTTGGTGTGCAGAGATGAAGAGACGGTTTTTCATGTTTTTGTTCTCCATGTTTTTTTGTCTTTCTTGTTGATCTGTTTCCGTGGTCGTCTCTGGATGAGAAGCTTTAGTATTGTGGTGTTTTTGTTTTTTTTGAGCAGATAAATAATGAAACTCTCAGATAACTGAGTGTTTTGTTTTCTGCTGAAAGTCACAGGAAGATGTCTGTTTGAATTGCATGCGTCACTCCCAAAATCAAATATCAGGATTTTGTTTTTAAGGCTTTACAAAATAACATAACAAATAACCCAATCTACCCATTCATTCAGATACGGAAAAATTCTGAAATGAAACTTTAAAGGGGGAAAAAAGGTGGAAACAGAAATGAGAAATAGATATACAGTACAGACAGTTTGCTAGTAAATTGCTACAATCCATCAGCTCTCTTAGAATTTTTAGGAACACTTGATTTAAAAATTATATATATTCACTTCCTGATGTAAACACTGAATCCTAATCACAGAGCTGACGTTTCGGTTCTGATGCTTGAATAACCTTTGTAATTCTATTTAAATGTGGAAACAAGATTATCACGTTTAAGCAAAATTTTATCAGGAAGTGCAATTTATTTACATAGGTCCTTCTCTGTAATCAGCTGTGACTGATTACAGTTACTTTTATTTGGTAATTTATCTACATAACTCTGTTACATGTAACCGCTTCCAAACACTACTGATGACTATTGTTTATGCTTATACATATTCATGAGAAAAAGAGCTCAAGTCACAAAAATAAAGATTTTCAGGCCACATCATTACAGTCATCAGCCTCAAAGTCCAGTTGTAACTGCTTTTAATTTATTTATTCTACAGGACGGACTGACAGGCACACCTCGAGTCATTCAAAAATGCAGTAACGGCTGCTGAATTAATAAAGAGCCATGAGCTTTTATTAGAGTTGTGTGAAGAGAAGACTGTGTTTATTTTAGCTGACTTTCCAGCTGGTTTACTGCTGCTCTTACAGAACTAGTAGAGCCTGAACATTCCCACAGCGACTCCAGTGCTTTTTACACAACATATGTTCCAGCGCTGGGCTTGTTTGTTTTTCTGAGACACAGGAATTTTATACCTTTGTCGCTGTCTGTGAGAGGTTTTTGCAGTTGCGAGAGTGAAGCGATGAATTATGGAACATTTTCAACATATGGAGTCAGTTATAAAATATAGATATCTATTCTCATTTTGTTGTCAGCATCCTTTCCCCTCCTCCTTTAGTCGTACAATAATATGTTATTTAAGCAGTGGAGGAGGAAAAACTCATATCTTTACTTATTTAAAATGCAACCCAGTAAAGAAATTTGCAAAAAAATATATTTTATTTTTATAAAAAGAAGAGGTTAGGTCATCCAAATATTTTTGATAATTTAAATTTCATAGCTAAAATGTTAAAGCCACTGAAGGTTCAAATTTGTAATTCATGATTTCATTTCATACAGGAAGATGCTGAAAAACAAAACAAAAAAATCGCTAAAAACAAAAAAATTTATTTGCCAGCCCACAAAGATATTGGACCAATCAAATAGGAGCGCAGGCAATGTCAGTCAGAAAAAAGTGCTGTCTAGAGAGCACTAGGGGGCGCTGTTACTGCGGCGTAACAGGCTGAATAAAACTAGAAAAATTATAAATTTAACTATCATAAGATAAAACAACACAATGGATATATATGCTGATTTTCTAGCGAAAATGACTTTTAAGCAAAAGAAGCAATTTATATTATCAGCTACAAAGAATTATGAGCTCATTTTTCTCACTTAGTCAACCTTATCAATACTCATTTAAAGCCCAAAAAATACATTTTACAAAATGTATAGTCATTCTCCTCTTTCAACCCTTCTCACACATATATATTGAACTTTTAAAATCCCAAACCCTTCCAATCCCAAATCCTACAGAGACACTGACAGACCTTTGAAGTCGTTCACTTTGCCGAGAGGACACTTTCTCTGTCTCTGTGTCATCTCCTCCCCTCCTCCTGGCACTGTGTCCTCGTGCTCTCGCAGGGGTCGGCTCATGGGTATCTCCACAAGTCAGACCGGAGAACATCCTGCCTACAATGACAGAGAACTGCAAAAAAAATCATTTTGATGTTGGCGGGGGAGAATAATGCAAACTTAATTACCCTGAGCTATTAACTTGAGGCAATCGAGCCAAACCCAGCTCAGTGTCTCCTACTAATTGTGAGGACGGCTAAAACCTTTTCTCTTTCATTTAGCGGGGGATGCTCAGCTGAAGTCGCGGTTCTGCGGCTCGAGCTGGTTTGAACAGGGTGATAAGGGCGCCTTCGATGGGGCTGGCGTGTAGACTTTATTTCCTGGTTTGTCTCCTCAGTGTGAATAATTACACTGAAATTTGAGCAGACCAAAGATAATGTGTGTACAGCTAATCCGATCATTTCCAGTAGAGTGTAGAAATGGCGGTTCTTAGACGACACTAAAACAAATGTGGGGTTCAGAGAGTGCGAGAGATTGCAAAGGAAGCCGCTTTCAGAAATCTCCCATTTCTTTTTGTTGCTGTGATGTTAACCTTGGCTGAAGTAAATGTGGGTGTGCGTGTGCTCTGACCAGTCATCTTGATCAAACAACTGAAGTACTTTATTGTTTTCTACTGAGGAAAGACGTGTTTGGATGCTATCAAAAGGCCAGAATTTGTACTGTAATCTTTTGTTGATTAGAAGGATTGCATCTCAAAGGCTGCAAATCAGTTCCTTTGTTTTGCTTTTCAAAGAGACTAAAGGAAGAGGATTAAAGTCATTTCAAGACCCTCGGGCAAAATCTTAAACAAGGTTCAGAGAATTAATCAGTGTTTTGCTGAGGCAGGGTTGAACTGTTGGAAAAAAGAAACTGTTCTATCAAGAAAGGCAGCATTGTTCATTAAATATTATGTTTGTTTCTAATGCTGATGTTTTTCTTGGCTTTGTTAAAATCTCATTACTGGCTGAATTAACTGCACAGGAAGAAAAGGACGTGATACAAAACTGAGATAATACATTAATGAAATTGCTCTTATGTTTTTTTTTAAAAAAATTAAACAGAATTAGCATTTCACCTCCCTGATATTGTTATTCTTACTCCCAACACATCAAAACACACACTATCATGACTCTGCAGGGATGCCTATTGTCATTTCAGGCGGCGCCATGTCAAAGTCAGGTGATGTAGTATGAGAAACATCTGCATACAGAGGAGGTTGGGGTTTGTTGCATGAGGCAAACGCAGACTATCAGCCAGGTGAACCTGGTTAATGACCTGTTTAAAAACAAAAGCTTAGGTTGATTTCTTTGCAACTTGCATAAGTAATTAAAAATTCACATAACTGAAGTTTCCTGTATTTCATGTGTCGATTATTGTTCTCAGCATGTCCAACAAGAAGTCGCTGTTGCATATTTATTACTGCTAACTAGACTGCAGAGTTAAGAGTGAGAACATGTTGGTACGGCACACTTTCTATAAATATGTTTTTTTTTTCTGAGCTGTAAACTAAATTATATATCTGTGCTGTGAAAACCATTAATGTGTATATATTGACATTATTCCCATGTTTATAAAATCTGGACTAAAAAAAAAAAAATGTCGAGGCCAATACTGACAAATAATTAACTTTTGGTATCTTATATATGTCATGTAATTCATCTAAAAAAGGAATGTAAACCCTTGAGTAAGAGACTATGAAACGGTGTTCATTTCCATATATATGCTGCCTGAGAATCATCATTCACAAGAGTTAATACTATATTTTTTTTCTTATCCTCTACTTTGTGTGTTTAAATTCTCTGCATACTTGTGCTTTGGATGGTTGTAGAAGCATCACATAAATGTATTTCACCCCTGGACGATGATAAACAGCAGAGCTACAGCTGCATGCTGATCCCCCCCCACACACACCCACAGACACATGCACTCCCAGGGACTGCCAGAGCTCCAGCGGACTCCCCATGTCTTGAACACATGTGAGGAGCTCAAGAGTTTGACAGCTGGACAGGGACGTGATGACACAAGTTGAACCGCAGCAGCCAAATATCAAATTATACAAAGAGAGAAAAAAACTGAAGAGCTGATGGGGCTAAAGTTGTCAGCGGCACTGTTAGAAATCTCTGCCAACAGATCTGATGCGAGTAAAGTCGTAACATTTCAACTGGTCAAACTGTCGTCCATTTTTTCACATTTCCAAGCTTCCAGTCTTATTATCTCTCTGTCAGAGCCTCTTGAATTCCCTCAAAATGTAGTTAGAGACTTCCACCTTTATTCAATGTGATAATTTGACCAAAAATAACTAGCGTAATTCTGAGTAGACCAAGGGTTTGGTTATATTTCAAACAGATTTATAAGATGTGCTGTCGACCATGTTGGAAATCCAAACTGATGGTTTTTTCACATGGGAAGTGATTCTGTTTATCTCCTGTAAACACAGCATGTGTACATTTAGCAAAGGCGTGGTTTCCTCACTTTACTGTGAAATACTGAAGTGACATGTGCGGCTGAGGTGTGATCGAACATGTCACTGCTACACAGACTGGTTAAAAAGTGTTGTTTTTCACACATGGGTCGACTTCCTGTCTCAATCTATGCACATAGCTACTGCACTTTACCCCTTCTTTCATTCATTTCTGTGTTGCTTTTAGCTTCCAAATGCATTTAAAGTGGCACTGAAAATCCAAAAATAGCAGAAAATGTGGAGTCAACCCCTTGACACTGACCTGAACTTTTTCTTCGCCACTGCATCTGTGAGGGTCTGCTCTTTTGTATGTGGCTTACACTTTGTGAGTGTGTTGTTAACGTTTGTCTTTTTTTTTTGGTTAATATGCTCGCTCTATTTCTTTTTGCTGAATAGCTGAATAGCTGAATGAGAGGATTGACACAACTCAAGTCTGTTCACTAAATACAGCCAGCAGTTAATTAGCTTAGCTCAGCTTAGCATAAATACCGGAAACAGGGGGAAAACTGTTAGCCTGATTATCTACTAGCACCTCTAAAGCTCACTTACTTATTAATTCATATAAAACCAAAGTATAGCCTAGCTAGCTATTTCCACCTTGTTAATTTCTTTGTGTTAAGGTAAGCTACTTGACTTCTAGTGGTAGCTTCCTTTTTTCCACACACAATGGTATTAATCTTCTTATCCAATGCTCCACAAGGAAGAAAATAAGCATATTTAGCAAAATGTCCTTTGTCTTCTGGCCGCTGTTGATCTGGTTGTCAGTCTTCTCAACCATTTCATTATTTACCAGTATCATGTGACATGTCTGTTTTGTAGGGAACTCTATAACTCCCTAACTCATAGAAATATGTCCTTACAATCATTTAAAAGGCTTTTATTTATTCTGTACATTTACTGTTTATGTATAAAACTGAAAAAGCAAACTTCAGTCTGTTTATCATCAACACTGTGAACATGGTAAACCTTAAACTAAAAGTCCTAAGAAAACATTGCTTGTTGTGATCTAACCGGTCAAATATTCAAACCTCCAAACTGACCCACAGCTTTTTCATGAAGAATTAATCATATGAAATGGAGGCTACTTTGACTAATGTCACAGTGTACGGTGTAATTTGCGTGGAAAAGAGCCTTGGATACAGCCTGCAAATTTGCAAAAACTCAATAAAGAGGGTGGAGAGGAAAAAAAAAAGAGCCAAGATTTTAATCATGGCTTTTTGTGGAGCAGTGCTGGTCCCTCCTGTGCACATGGACACTTGGATGTGAGACCAGAGTGGTGAAGCAGTTACATGGTTGGATTCACAGAAAGAGAAAATCATGCAGAATTTAAGGATGTCAGAGACGAGTACATGCTGCCATTGGTGGTAAAAGAAAAATATGACTGCTCAGCATGAGGTCGTATTGCCCCAAAATCTGACATCAGATTTAGGATCACATATGAAAGTCTTTGATATCATCATTGAAAATTTCTTTTCTATTAGGACTTGTTCCCTTTTTGTATTTAAATTAAAACATAGAAAGAAAAAAATATTTAGGCCAGTTTGTAACACTTGGTAGTATCTGTATATGGAGCTACAATGTCTTGTTTACATACATCAATTCATCAACTAATGAGAAGAAGTATATTGCTTAATGTTCTTTACAATGCAGCAGCAAGAATTATGGCTTTTAAATTAATCAGAACTCTCGTATAAATGGTTACCTGACCTAAAATGTGATGTATGGGTAAGTGAATCATTCACATTCCTTCACAACATTAAAATAGGGAGAATTTTACATGCCTACCCAGCATGCCTTGCAGCCAGATCTCCTTTTCTTCTAGCCCTGATTGGTTATATCCATCCAGACATTAGCTGTTATACTAAGTGATGTTGAGAAATAGACAAACCTCGAAAGAGAGCGACTCAGTCAGGCAGTGATATGTTATTGGTCCTGTTGTGAAACTCCACAAACTGGTGTAACAGCAAGCTAGCACCTGTAGGGGGCGCTAGCTGGAAAAGCAGCCATTCACACTAGCAGGCTTTGCTCTGAGCTAGCTGAAGCTCTCTGAGTTTAGCGCTTTCAAGGCTTTTATTTCCCTGTGGACTGATGGTTCTTTTAGTATCACAACACAAATGTCTAAAGACTTAACAGAGACCTATGATTTTCTGCCTTGTTCTCTGTGGGGAGTCATAATGTACAGTTATTAAAATTATTATTTTGTGTTTGTGTTTTGGGAAATATGCTTATTGGCAGCCACTTTGAGACAATTTTCTCTACTCCACATTCACATTCACACAAATAAACATGGATATGGGTTATTTCTCTGCCCCTGCTGGTCACAGTTGGAGCTCAAAAGCACCTCACCATTTTATAATACACAAATATTTTCTCAACTTGTGTCTCTCTCTCTCATACCTGTCTCCCCCACCTCCACTACTAACACCTCCAGACTTTGTGCCAGAACAGACAAATAAAAACAAAGCATGATTCACCGTGGCAGTTTGGCATCACTGAGTCTGGAGGGTTGTTTGGGACAAAGAGTATTTAAATTTTACAGAATGTGCTTCAACACACTGACTATATTGACACAGAGTCAGCTTCAAGAGGACAATAAATAGTACAACCCCTGCAGGAATTTCCATAGATTCTCATTGCTTGTTCAATAACATCCTGAAGAAGTGTTTTCTGAATTTACTGTTGTGCATTGACTGAAAAAAACAGATCCAAATACATTCAATAGTGTAGATGTTATTTAAAGAGCCACTCAAACCTTTTGTCATTTTGTAACAGAGTCTTTTGTATCTCTAATGTATCCATATCAGACATAGCTATCATGAAAAAAATGCCCTAGCATACATTACATCAACACTCTTGTATAATATATTCACACAACTGCATAAATACCAATTTGGAATAACTGGATGTTACATTCTGCTGCTGGGAGCATAAACTAAATCTGCATCCTTATTCATGATCATCAGCTTGATTAACGACATGCTACACATTCAATTCTTCACAGTTTAAGGTTGCTGATAATTATCCTCTAACATCATTTTACACACGCTGCAAAAAGAATAAATGGATCAATAAGGAAATAAATCTTAAATTAACAGAATCCTATTAACCAGATTCTGTTAATTTACAATTAAGTGAATCCCATTATCAATTCCCCCCATTCACTTTACCGTGTGTCCAGGGCAGAAAACGATTTCACCTCTTTGATGGCAAGCCCTTACACTCAGTGTTATTGCACTCAGGAGGACTTGCACAGCATAGGAAAAAAATATATAGTGCAGCCATTAATTTGCCATCTCCAGGAAAGGGCATCAGTGATCTGTGAAATCACTTTGTTCGTTTGAGATGGTTGCACTTTCTGTTCATTTACGTCTGATAATGACTTAGATTATGTGAATCTCCCCGTCTGCCTGTCTCTTCTTTGGCATCTGCAGTATGTCACACTGGAACATTCCCCTGCCCTCGCTGTCCGTCTAATTCTACTCCTGACAAAAGCTTAAACAGCCTCGGCTTTAAAGTAATCAAAAGAACATATTGGAGAATGGGAGCTGAGACACTCCCTCTGTTGAATGAGCCACAGTTTTGTTTGCTGTGATCCATGAAATAATCTGTCAATGGGATAGGAAACGTGAAGCACTCCCATCGATTCTATTTTTTATTGTCAGCGTTCAGTTCTGCTCATGTGATTTTATTGCACCATGGGAAGTCTCTGGCGCTGCTCTGCCATCTATTGTTTCTCAACTTCTGTTCTGTGTGGGAAGCTGTAGATTCCTGTACAGTAACTCGTCTCTTGCTGCAGGATTCTGGTTTAACAGTCGCAAACCTTTTTTTGGCAAAAACGACCGTCATGCACAGATGCTACCTGAGCTGAAATGATAAAACTTTTACACCAGCAAACCAACTCATAAAATGATGCCAATATACTGTATGAAACCATCAGAAATGTAAGCAGCTTAAGCAGGCTGTTTGCCATGTTCTTGTGTTTTGACTCCTACTTTTTTCTCAGTTTTCACACCTAAATCAAAGCAAGTAGCACAAAAACTGCACTGCGAATTTCTTTAAAGCTGCACTAATCAACAAAGTTAGTATCTGGTGGATTAATATAGTGGTGCATTTCACTGCTTAATGATATTTCCCTTATTAGTTTGCTAAGTAGAGTGATATTAGATCAACACTGGTCCAGTGTCTGCTGGATGTGCTAATAGGCCACTGCTTGCTAACATGAGAGCAATCAATCAAAGCTGCAGCAATCAATATTTGTAATATTCTCTTTATTGTCTTTTTACAAACACAAGTATGTACATGCACAAGTGTTTTTAATATTCATATTTTTTGTAAACATCTTACTTTTATTGTTTTGAAGCTTTTTGCAGTTCTTCTGCTTTAGAATTTATGTTTTTACTGTCATATTTTGTCTTATTATTATTATAAATTAAGGTGTTTCTGTGTTTACAGCCAAATCTACTCCTCTCAAGTAATAAAACAATAGATGGCAAAAAAACCAACCATCAATAGCCTCATCCCGTGAGTAAAAGAAAAAATAGCCTTTATTTTTCAAAATTAGAAATGATCATCTTGGCAGGTCAGTGAGCAGTTTACTCAGAATCCTGTGTAAATAACTGTAGATTATAGACATGAATGGTTAAATTTAAACTGTTCATGAATTTAAAAGCTATTTTCTTAGCTAGCAGCTTTTCATAAAGACAGCTGCAACCTCACAGGAATCCTTGGAGGACAATTACAACGAGAGCAGTATCCCACCAGTAACTGTCTACTTTTAATTTAGTGAAAGATTTGCACCTCCTCCATCACTGCTACAGCCTTAATTTCACCACTAGTTCCACTTCACTGCAAATTGAGGCACACACTTTTCATCTCATTTCAGCTAATTCAAAAGAAATAAAAATCATTTAAATCTTGTTGATTCCAGACATCAGTGAGCTCCCAAGGGATAGAAAATAACTGAGCTATAAAAAGCCAGAGAGCTTTTTTTTTGCAGTATCATATTTGACTCTAAAAATATAACTTTACTCTTGCAAACAAGCGATTTAGTGGCAGTGCTGCTTGCTTTCATGTTGAAACCGCAACACAAAAGGTCACACCTGTTGCACAACGGCTTTCCATCTTAGTCCTTCAGAGCACCACCTAGATGTTTTCTCCTCCTCCATCACCACTTCCTCAACAAGATATATGATGAGAGAGTGATGAGAGAGAGGAGGGGGGAGGAGGAGGAGGAGGCGGGGAAAATGGAGGCCATTTGGGACAGTTTATTTGCTACTCCATCATCAAAAATGGCAGTGTGCTCTTGATGAAGTTGCCCTAGCATAACTGAACCAATGTCACATTCATATTCCTCTTTCACTGCAGGACGGAGAGACCTGATAATTAACACAGGCCATTCAGCAGCTTTATGCAGTCATAAGGCACTTATGTGGATTTATCTTTTTCCTCGTTCTTCATCAGCGAGCATTTTTTTTTAATGGTCTTAAGTAAAACAAGAGATCACTTGACTTTTAGTTAATGTGAGATTAAAGAAAAAAACAAAATTTCTTAAGAGATTTAAGTGATGGAGATGTCAGCCTTCTCTTGAATGTAATGGAACTAAAAAGGTTCAGTTTGTGGTGCTTAAAGCGCAAAAATCCCCCAAATCACTTGAAAACTTGTAGAAATATTGTCTTCTTTTACTGAACAATATCTGTCAGTTGCAGAAGGAAGTGTGTATCTGCTTATAGTTGATATGCTAACCAACTAAACAACTAAACTAACCAAGCTAGCTGATGTCACAACTTAGCAAGAGCACCATTAGCGTTCACATCCTGTGCCTCTTATTAATAAGTAGCTGCACCACAATCATCCTAGCTTCAAAATACCTAAAAGTTTATCTAAAATTGTCCTAATCTTCACCAAATCAAAACTATCTCTAGTATGAGTTCTCCTTTTTTGTGCACAGTTATTAAGTGTCATCCACTGTTTCATGAGCTATAAAGGAATGCAAACAAACAACTTTTTTTCTTTTTTAAATGATGAGCTGGGATTGGGAAACGAGGTGTGTGAAAACATCTGCAGCTGGTGTCTTTTGTCTTTAACACAAATTTCAATATTTTTGTAAAAATTGCTTGATTCGAATGCAGCTATCAGTGATGGACTATTTGAACCTAATGTAGGAGAAGCAAACCAACACAACAAAATAATTGCAAACAAGGACTTTCTAAAAAGGATTATATGATATTGTTCATTTTTTTTGTACTGACTGTAAATGCAACTTTTCAGAACAAAGTGATGAGAGAAAGTGGTCAGCAGGGATGTGAAGAACACAAAACTTTTGAATGCAATGCTTTAAAAAACACGAGAGTAAAAGCTTTTTCATATTTTGTGGATCAGAAGAAACACATTGAAAGGTACACTTGGATAAGATTTGCAGCTCACACACACAAAAAAAGAGTTCTCTCTTTTTTTTCAGCATACTGGTGTTGGCTGAAGCTGAAAGAAACCCAATTAACCCGAGTTAGAGGCAGAGCAACACTTCCAGCAGTACCCTTCTACAACACTCAGGAGATCACTCTCTACCATTAAAGTGAATACACTCAGATGCACCACACTTTTCTAATTGAAACCTCTGGGACTGACTTTTGAGCTCCAGAAAAAAAGTGTATAAATGTTATAGAAGAGACAAAGAGCTCAAAGGATCAGGGCCCTCCGTGGTTGGAAAACAATATGCACTGGGGGGAAATGTGTCAGACACTTCCTCCATCACGCTAACTAACAAACATGTGTTTCAACACTTGACGGGGGTTTTTGGAAAATCAGTGCTTGAGAGCATCAGGATGCTTCTACAGTAAATTTTGCACATTCAAAATCGTGGCTTCCAAAACATAACTCAAACCCTTATTGCTTTTTTGCTCAGATGACTCAATTTAGTCACTTCAAACTAATCTCCACATCACTTATGCTGTCCACACATGCGCACGCATGTGCACGCACACACATTCCTGCTCACACAGCATCAAGGGATAAAGCAAAAGAACATTTGTCAAATTAAGTGAAACCTGTGCTATTGATTTCTTCTAACCAAGGTAAATGAAAGAGAATTAATTAAAGAGGATTAATGGATAAATGAGAACTAGGCAGAAACATTTCCAGGGGAGCTATTAATGACCCACAGGGCAGACGAGAGCCCCTGTTCATTTTGTCACTGCAGCACGACAGTCAGCTAACACTGTCTTTGCAGTGGGAGGGACCAACGATAACTCAGGGCTCCTCCCCATCGGTTAGTGATTGTAAATAATTAGCATAACGTTCACAAAAGCGAGAGAAGTTCAGTATGAATCTTATGAAACATTAAACTTCATCAAACAGCAATTCAGTAAAATAAATGGCCATTATGAATGATATATCAGTGCGTCACCCGTCAAACATATAAAGTGTTGTTAAGTACATTTTTGTTGCGTGTGGCATTTGACTGTAGACAAAGTGCACTTCCAGCTGGTTTGAACCACTTGAATTGTGTTATATTATAATCATACATTTAGTCCAGTTGTTCACAACACAAGTTCCACTTCACAAATGTTAGTTCTTCTTTTGTTTTTGTGAAATGTTGGATAATTTAATAATTTCGGACCTTCAATGGTCATTTACATGAGAGCATCTGAGAAATTCTACAACTAATTACAATAAACCAAAATGGACAAAATCTAAAAAGTGGCCTACATTAGACACAGTTTTTGTGAAAAAAAAAATGGAACCACTGAACAATTATAACCATCAACAGTGTATTGTCTGTTACTATCGTATAATACCTTTTTTAATTGTTTAATATTAATCTTAGGAATAAGATGTAGTGGAAAAGTATAAAGTGTTGAAAAATTTTGACATACAGCATTAAAAGACTCATTGTAATGGCAAAAAACCTGTGTATATGTTTTTTGGATGAACAAAGAAAAGAATTTAGGGTTTTATCAATGTCTAGGGAGGCAATTTGATTATTTTTCATTGACTGGTGTTGTCATACGTCGGGGCTTTAAACAGTTTGACTGCTCTTTCTCAAAGAACCCCACTCCCCCCGAAAAATCTCATGTGAATCAAACAGTATGCTGCAGTACATGTGCTGCAAATGACATGAGAGATTCAGTTTGAGTCTAGCCGAGAACAGTTTAATGATGGTGCAGAAACAAGGATGAAAAGTGTGCCAACACGTGCTAATGGCCTTTAATCTGTCTGAATTCAAAGCTCATCCTTCAAAAGCAGGTTCCTTGTGGTCATCAGACTGTTTGAATAATCCACTAAAACCTTTTACACCCCTCAATAAGGTAAAGGTGAAGGTGAAACCTGTAATCAAACTCTATCAGATTCCATGGAAAAGTATCTGCAGAGGTGCAAAAGGAGTCCTGCATGTATTTTTTATGAAACTTTAAAACTATCAAATGTCTCTTCAGTAAAGTTCAAACTTCTTAATGGAGGAGCCTGCCGGATTGCTTAAGTCCTCTGAGATTCCAAAACCTTGTTAGCCTTCTATATGAGTCAAATATCCTACCAGATTTTCTCCTCAATACAAGAGCCTTTGATTGGCCTTTGTTAGTGTTCACATCCTGCACACAGATCAATGTTTATTGTAGCAGCAGCTTCAGAGCAGAGTGTGTTTTGTCCAAACAAGCACAGCAGAAAAATCCAAAGATCACTTAATAAAGCTGTCAAACATCAGATTTGTTACAGCTACGCTTTGAAAAACATTTAGCTCACTAACTTTTGAAAAGCTGGGAGATTTAAAAAGTTACATGTTCTCCCCCCCGTAGACTTTCAAAGTTAGTGTAGAAGCTTTTGTTTCAGTAAGTTTTTAAAAGATATCATATACCAGCACGTTATGTTTTTATAGGAAATTCTAGTTTAGTTGTTCATACACCTAAAAATGGTAGAAGAACTTTTGTGGTTCACCTTGAAAGTGACTAGCCAACAAAAAAAACTGTGTGTTGGCCTTAAAAATCTGGATTCACAAGATGTATTTGAAACTCCCAGCAGGCTGAGAGTTAAAGCCTACATCGTCTGTGCCCAGTTTCTACATACAGTGCGGCTCCCTGAAAAGCTGTGCTGTTAATCATTTCCAGCCCCTAACAGGGTGAAAAAGAGAAAGAAGGAAAAAAAAAATAAAACAATGGAGACTTTAACAAATTGAGTTTTCTTTCCAGGGTTGAAAATCTTAAAGCTTAAGATCCAGTGCTTCAGCAGAACTGCATCTACTTGTTGCACTCAGAGCAGCAGGCTTGGAGACGTTGATGTTTCTCTCTACACACCACTAGTCTGTCTCCTGGATGCAGGCTGTGGCTATAATAAGCCTGCCAATGGGCTACTGTTTTAATCTGCATTTTCCTCCTTTTTTTGCCATCTCTGTGCAACTATTTTGCAAGCGCACCATCGCTGTATCTTTGGCTTAGCACCACCCAAATGCAAACATGCTACAGCAATCTAACCCTCTATAGCAGAATGATAATTGGTGCATCCGGACCTTTTTCCAGTGCTCAGCGTGCTCCAGACAGAGAGGGATGGTAATGCAAAGCTGTCACACCGCAAGTATAGGCAGACTGTCAGAGAGACAGGTTTGGATGGAATTAATGCATTTTTAGACCCGTTACAATTTGCTTTTTATGTAATCGGTGCAATAAGACTTTTTAAAGCAACAGATAAATGTTTTGGAAAAATTGTTATTTGCTCTCTTGCTGAGTGATGAGCAGACTGATGGCAAAATGAATGTTTTCTGATAAATCTAGCTTAATTTTACTCTCATTGTCTCTTACCACAGTTAAACTGAAAGGTGCAAATCTTTCTGAGTTTGTAAAATAAGTCAGCGCACGGGTGTATTAAATAAATGAAAGAAAAGTTCCTGCAGTGACGGTGCTGTAATATACCGTACTATCAGTTGTCATTGCTGTATTTTTCTGCTCAGTCTACAGTGCAATCCTGCTTAATATTCCCCTCATTGTCTGAAATCTTGAAGTTATTAGCCCAGTGTGGAATAGCTACTGTCAATAGCTCTGTCAAATTTCCCATTGTCAGTGCACACCAAATTACAGTGATAAGGGAACAGAACATGGGGGGAGAACAGGGAGGAGAGGGGGGAATGTGTGCCACATTTCAGTGGGAATTAAGTGGCCCAGGACAGTGCAGAGATTAACTGTCTTACTTGGCACCCAGGCAGGCAGTTTTCTCGGGTGTCCCCCCAACCCCCCACCACTTTCAATTTGTCACCCAAAACGCGAGATGCTCCTCTCTCACGCTTGTTGCATTTCCATAAATTTACAATTCATTTGTGCGTGCCGATTTTGACGGAAGCACTAAGACAGCGGCACTTTAACCAGTCATTATTTATTTGTTCTCATTGGTGTGATTTAAAGGTCGGAGCGGGGGGTCATTAGGCTGAGTCAGCTCCTAGTCATGCCAATAGTGAGAAGGCCTATTGATTTACAGTAGATAACCATCTTAAAGAGAGAAGTGAAGGCAGCAAAGTGGCTTGTACCCTTTAATATTTCCCCTCTCCTGTTAGCCAAGCGCAACATTTATTTATCTGTATGTGACCACATATATTCATACTCTTACAGTGTTAATATAAAATGTCTGCACCTCTAGAACTTATATTAAATGTTGTGTGTTATGTGTGTGATTTATTGGATCATTTTGCACGTGGTTCACACACAATCTTAAGTTAAGGTCTATTTAGAAGCTACTCATGAAGCTTTTAATCATATTACATCATGTTCACAAGCAGGATCATTTGGGCAGATAATCGCTTCTGATCAGCCTCATATCAGAAGCGATTATGGAGGGACAAATCGAACCAAAAATATACCTCATGATCCTCTAAACTTAATACCGTTTTAACATTTTGGGATCCTAGGGCAGCTTTCTGACGATGCATTTAAATTTTTCTTTCACAAAATTGAAAAAAAATACATCTATTGATTTAAATCTAGAGAATTAAATGATAGGCAGAAGCATATTTTGCATATATGACTCGCAAGATGACCAGGGAGTGTTTTTTTGTTTGTTTGTGTGGGTGTCAGGGCAGGAATCTTTTGGCCGTGGCATTTCTGGCAAATCTCTGGCTTCATCATGGATATTTAACAGTGCCTCCATACAATTTCAATGTTGAAGCCTCACTGATGGTTTCCAGTTTTGGCTCTTCACTCTCTGAGCCCAGCTAGTGCTTCTTTATCTGCTCTATTGTATCAACGTGGGATCCATCCAAGAAACACTTATTCCCACTCACCAACTCTCAGAGTTGAAAGCGCTGTTGGAAGTGAGGGAACAACAGGGAACGGCTACAAATGTGTGTTTCCATGAGTGTATGTGTTGACAGTATACGTGTGTGCGTGCCCATGTGTGTGTTTGTCTGTGTTTCCTAGAATGTGGGTGTGGGAATTTGACACTTTCTGCAGATCTGAGGGTTGCATTTAGGCAACACTGACTAGGTAGTCTTTCCTCTCCAGGAGGGAAAAATCATTGCTGTGAGTTATTTAATTTTTTTAAATTTAGAAATTTGAAATAAAGTGACGTCAAAGCGTTGCGTTCCCATTGTTACTGAAACGCTTCTCATGAGGGTGGTTGGAAAACAATCATTTGGCAGAACAACCTTGGCTGGTGGATCCAGTTCTCTCTGAATGGAGAGCTCCCTGTTCGCTGCTTAGAAGACAGTAAAGTTTGACACCATCCCGTCCTCCTGTCAGTGACCATGGATGGATTTCCCACAGATGCCATTTTAAGTCGTGTGTGCAGACAGAGGGCCAAAAAACAGCAGCAGTGGGAGCTTAGATAAGGCACGTTAAAGAGGTGTTTTAGTGCGGTAAACTGCAGAGTGAAGAAGAATGCTCATTTTCCCCTGAGGGAACATCCCTCTCAGCACATGCTCCATAATTACATGCATCCAGTGATTTATAAGCACTCAGGCTCTCTGGATCTCAGATAGATGTATAAATTGGCCACCTGGACTATCATTTACCCACTTGCAGTCGGAAAAATTGCATTGGGTCCACTCGGACATCACCCATGGGTCCAACACTGTTCAGTTTTCAAATTAATACACAGACAATGTGGTTGACTCCTGCTGCAAAAACTCCCGTACCTAAAGAAGGAATCAATGGCAGTGTGGAAGTTATGCCAGCTACCTCACCCTAATTAGCTAGCACATTTTTCTAACTGAGTTAGTCTTAAAGCACACACACACACGGGCCAATCACACATTGTGTAGGAGAGTGCTCGCTCTCTAAATTAGAATGTATAAATATTTAACCAACAACCTAAATGACTCAGGAACGTCTCAGTTTCTTGTCTTATTAATGCGAGGAAACAGCTGTTGGAAGGTAACAGCTCACTGTGCGTCTGTGTGAGTAATCTGATGCTCTGTGACTGTGTGTTGCTCATCGGTAAGTGGAGGATCGGGTGTGTGGAGTTTCAATGTCGACAGTTGCCACTTAGTGATAATTCAGGTTTGATTGTGATGATGGACTGACGCATCTGGATGGAAAATGCATCACTTTGTGAGATTTTTTTTCCTTCGTCTCAGGAAAATCAAAGCGAAAAGATGTAATATGATCGATGATTCACACATGTTCAGGTTCTCTCTGGATGGTTTCTTGCAGCTGATGTTTATTGCTACTTATTAAGTCCTCTAAAACTTTGCCTGAACAGAAAAAGTGCTGCAAGGTTGAAGTGTTTTTGTGGGCCAGCCTGAAAGCTAGCATCGCCCTGGTTCTCTTGACAAAAAGCCAACAGGATAATAATAGATAATATTTATGAGAACCATCTCATACAACTGCTTAGTGAGAAGCTTAAAAAAATCTTTTCCCACTAATGGATCTCTGAAACAGAACCTTAAAAACATCATAATGTGACTAAAAATGTTGCAGTGTCCCATCATTATTTTGACACAGAAGAACTATGCCAGCATCCGACTGAGAGGACGGAGCAGTTTGCCAAAACACAGCGATGACTGACGAGCTTACAATGGAAGCTTGATTTGTGTCCCCCCGAAGAATGCAACACGCCAGGACACCATCCTAGTAAACACTTGTACAATGTCATGACACATCTCATAATTACATCGATCACAGCCGCTCGTCTGTCCAGCAGCAAAGACAGCCATTAGACTCAGGGATGCAGACAGAAACGCACGATAAAAGAACATCGTTTTTGAACCATTTCTTCCATTAAATCAGCTTGATTAAAACTCTGCAGGATTTTTTCATTATGTCCATATTTTTATTGGTAATAGTGCTTTAAAACTCTCGTGTTATCGCAATTTTAGTCAGACTTTCCTTGTTAAGCTTGACAAAAATCTGTAATATTTTTTTTTCCTTTTTACAAACTCATATGTGATGTTGGATACAGTTATTGTGATTCTCTTTCAAACTGTATCCACGCAGCTCGCACACTGATACTCTGTTAGTCACCAGAGAAGAGGCTCCAAAGTTTGTTTTTAACATCATGCTAATCTGTCGAGCACCACAGCAATGTTTTGCCTTTTTTTTTTTTACCCCTCTTTCATTTATTTATGACAATGTTTGTGAAAAGCCTCACTGTGTTTTCACACTGCTCTGGTCTTTAATATATTCACAGAAATATTCCACATGTAGGGTGCTTGTGCAGAATTCACATCTCAAAAAGAATTTTATGATCAGCTTTTTTTTAAAAAAAAAATCTGAATTTGGATAGCTCATTAGATGTGGATTGTGTCAGGGAGTGATTAATTATGCCAGACTGTAAGACTTCTGTTTGTGTCAAACTGATGTATATTCTGTTTTTTTTTAATCCTAATGAACAGAAGAATTGGATGCACTGCACTCGCATCAACAACTGTGATTATGCCTTTTCTCGGGGTTGGCACCGTTTCTGGAGCGCAGATCAATTTGAAGTCTGTGTGGCCTCACACAGTGGAGACATCTGTAATTTCCAGCTTTAAAAGAAAATATACGAGTATGAGAGTCATTTTTATAAAGACAACCCTTTAAAAAACAAAGACCACTTCAAAAGCAGAAGTAAGAGTAAATTAAGGCAATGTTAGTGTTATTTTTACACTTTCCTGAGAGTGAGTTTGTATATATTTGCCAAAAATACCACAATTTTTGCATTATGATTTTGCCTAATCTGATCTGGAAGTATATAAAGTAATTATTTAGTGGTATTCAGCTAATTATATAATGTTAATCTCTGCTATGTCTCAATTATACCATGACTATTCAAAATATTCACTTTGTTGGTCGACAGTCATGTGTCCATTACAATCATGCAATGGTTCACCTCGCTTGAACCTGGGGTAATCAGATTACAAACAAACTGTAAACACAGCCTCTCATGAGACCCAACACAGCACCTTTAATTAAACTCTTAACTTGTTATTTCCTTTTTTCTAAAGGTAACAAGATATAATGTGTTAATTAGAGAGCTGGTTGGCTTGTTATATATATCTGATAATGCTCTCCAAGGCATTCTAGTATAGAAAATAATGCACTGCTTTAAATTTAAGTGACTCTGAATTATACCAGTCCTAAAATATGAAGACTTAAAGGGGCAAAGTCTGAATCATGGTGACAATAGAGGGAAGAATGATGTGAAAGTGAGCAGTGGCTTTAGTAAAAATTACACAGCATTAGTCCTCTTCAGTTGCACTGTTTTCATGGCTATATAAGTTGAATTTACTGATACAAGTGATGTGCAACACTAAACCGATCTTGCACAGTCATTAGTGATGGGTTGTGCTCATTAAGAATTGAATTTGTTGCTGTAGTGTTTTGTAGTCAGTGAGCAGACTCTGCCAGGAAGCCAAGTTATTGATGAGGGAGTGCCAGGTGGACCCCTGAGGACAGACAGGTAGCTGTGCCCAGTGTTAGAGGAACAATGAAGCATGCAAACAGTAAAAATGTCTAATTTTATTACGGCTCATTCTGCCGTTCCTACCACCAGAAGTCATTTTTCTATTTTACAAAGGCACATTAAAAGACACCTTAGAAAAAAAAATGTCAAAAAATCTAATATCTCAGAAATACAAATTAGGAAAAATTTAATTATAACAGTTAAACTAGTTAGTTAGGATCTCACTCATTGGGGAAAAGGGGAAATAACATTAAACCAGATGTGTTTGGTAAGAAACATAAAGTTACTGCAGAGAAGGCTGAGTGAGAGCTGCTCAGTCAAAGACAGAATACAACCAAAAGAGGACTCCTCAAATTAGAGCTACTAAAACTTAATAATGACAAATATTAATGCCGGGTGATCTAACTTATTTTAATTAACTTTTTATTCTAACATGAACCGTTTTTTTTATTATTAATTAAAGATGAGTCAGGGAAATGACCCTGATTAGAATTTGTTGCAAACTAATTTGGCATAAAATGTTTTGCTCGTAAAGGGACCTCTCAGAGAATCAAATGAGGATTTTGCTGATTGATATTCAATAATAGAGCCGGACCCAAAACAACAGAGCTGCTGCCTGGAGCCTTTGTGAATATTTTATCTGTGCAACAGGCATGTTGAAAGTCTTTTCTACATGAGTTAAGCACGAAAAGTACACACCTAAATCTACAGTGGTAATGTACCGAATAAATGTTGAGCAACGAGTGTGTTACAGATCGATGTGAGTAAAATACTCCTTAATTGGTAAGTAATCTAATAAAAAGAAACAATTGTAAAAAAAAACCCAAAGAGCCAAAAACATGAAAAACAGGGATGAAAATGAACTGCAGAGTAGCAGCAAGCAATTAGCTGGTTATATAAACTATGTCAGAGAATAATAAGCTGTGTAGATTAAATGTCCACACATATTTACAGTATGAATGATCATATTTTACCACTTTGGACATCAACTGCATGAAAGACTTATGTGTGTTGGCCAAACAACCAAAGCAGTTATTAAACTTTCAATCAGTCAAACAAACAACAACAATCAATGAACGTAGCCTAAATGTCGGTGTAAAGGTTCATCTTAAATCAGTGTAAGTTTGGATCATATTTATGACCGGACATCACATAAATTCTAGAAAACTGTATTAAATGAAGGCAAAGAATTTGGAAAAAGATTGTTAGCAGTAAGAAGTCAAAGATAAACAAATTATATTAAACAGAATAAAAGCATTGTAATATGTATGAAAAAAACAATCACGATAAGAAACTTTCTCTGAAAAATGACCATTTTGTCTAAAAACAGTGACCTCAAAATAGCATCTCAAAATACCGAGAAACTTTCTCAAAGGGATGACATTGTAAAGTAATTACTTTTCTCCAAAAAATTTGATAAAATCACAAAATAAGAAAAACCTTTTTTTTCAAAAGAATGAAAAAACACTCTCAAAAATAAATCTGGTATCTCGAAATAATGAAAAACTTTCTAAAATTAATGACATACTTGTCTGTAACTCGTTCACAAACAGGTTTCCTAACTTCTTGCCGCAGTGTTTGGCTGAAAGTGTCAGCAGGTCAGCCTGTGAAAAGTACACATATGTGAATATGATGGTGGTGTCTGGCCTGAACTAATGCAATGACCTATACATCAACCACTTCATTGATTTTAATTTCTTTCAGAGAATGGACAGTGACATGTATCTGTAATTTATTTTTTTTAGTTTGAGATAAAAGCAAAAATGACTCAGTCTACCGTTAGAAGAGCGGTGATGTATGATGCGAGGAAGATGCAGTGTGAGGCATGTAACCAGACAATAAAACAAAAAATGTGTGACAGCCTGGGGTTTTCGGGCAGATCATTTGAAACCCTGCGTCTCATGACACCAAAAGGCCGCCAATAGTTCTCGGCTGTGACCTTGGACCAGACGAGCGCCTTCCCTGTGGCGCTGATGTGGATACAAGGTCAGCGACGTTGGCCAGGGCTAAACACAGCAGGGATTCAGAGGTCAGAAAAAAAAAAGTGATTATCCTCATAATAAACCTTGAAGCTGCAGATTTTACTCCAGTGCTGATCAGGTGCCATGTGTGACAGTATGAATCAGGGCTAATGTTTTTGGAACATATTTTGTGGTACAAGCAGCTTTAGAGCTTAAATCATAATCCAAACTCCCTCCGTTTCTCACAGACATCCACTTGCCAGCAAAACATTTGGCGATTCTTCTCAATTTACTTTATACAGTCTTTAAAAGGGTACAGTTTTGTTTTGTTTTTTGTTAAAGTCATTAGATTTTATGGTTAGATGCTGCAGAATAATTCGGACAAATCGAGCTTTAACAGGAAGAGTATGATGTGCCAAGGATGGATCCCTGAGGCACGGTTGGTCTAGACTGCTCAGTGTCTTCGCTGGCTTAAATGAGTCAACAGAAAAGGGAAAACTGATAAAGGCAGAATCAGTCCCCCTACGGCATCCTCTGTTTTCTGTTCCAGTTTAATAAATGGTATTACCAATAGCATCTAAGATCGAAGAGAGTCGGGGGAACGAGAGTCATAAAAACGAGCGTCCAAGAGTCTTTGGAAACAATTCTGGCGACCAGTAAACAACCAGAAAGCAGCTGAAACGACAACAAAAGGGGATTCAACTGCAGCTTTCTGTCTGAACTACATTTTTTTTTAAATACTGAGAGAAAAATAATAAAAAAAAGTCAGCATAATATGATTTATGCAATACTTGAATAAAGCCGACATTAAGAAGATATTAAACCATGTACTTTAAGAAGTACATCATCCTTCAGGAATTTCATAGGTCATTGAGAAGAATGGATATGAACTGGAAATCTTATGACTAAAAATGAAAAAATCACACTGATGGATTTTATGTTTCATGGAATCTATAAACGACTGATGTATGGAGCAGTGTTATTAATTTGGAGACATTTATTAGCATAATTGTCATCCGTAATCAGGCATATTTAGATGTATTTCAGCTGTCTCTGTCACTGAGAGCTGTATTGACAAGGAGAGAAATGAGGGTGTGACTGTGGACGAGGAGCATCATTTAAAAAGCGCCTCGGGCACAGTTTTCACTCCTCTCCCAGTAAGATGCCTCTTCTGCAACTCTGACTGCTTGCTGTTTCATTATGATGAGGCTATGGGCTAAACGTAGCCAAGCAAATCAAATATCCTGGAAGCACATGCTAAATAAATCATTTCATTCATTCCATCAGTGGTGGATGTGCCTCCCTTGTAAACCATCTTGTGACCACACTGGCAAACAAAAAGCCGTCTGCCTGCCTGCCGTCGCTGCTGCTGCTGCTGCTGCTGCTACAAAAAAAATCAAGTAAAAACACACCAAGCTCCACTTTTGCAAATTGCAACTGTTTCATCCATTTAGGTTTGGTGCCTCTCTTGGCATGCTACGCTCATGGTCAGTATACTGTATGTGTCTCTCTAATTTGTCACACTCTGTTGCCTTAGCTAGTGCCAAGATAGGAGTGAAAACACTGTAAATGATCAATGCCCCAAAAAACACAGCAGGAAAAGAGTCACAGACCTGTTGCTTTTTTCCCCTTTATGAGTCGAAATATGAACTCGGTTTATTTTTGTGTTGTTTTTCAAAGAAGTCAGAGAGTGAGGGTGAGGTTGTGAGTGTTGGAGTGAGCAGGTCAAACAGGTCGAGGTGACTCAACCACTGAGTTTACCTGTTTTTGCATGTTCAGAAAGGTTCCTGCAGCGGGCTTTAACACAACAGGAGGACACGGCCAAGCAGAGGTGACACCCTCTTTAGCTCGGGGTCGCACATAAAGAGGTCCAGCGGCAGATGTTTCAGGTGAGACGCCAAGTCTGGCAGCAGATGGTAAGCACTGTTGCGTTTGGCTTGAAATACAGACGTCAAAGGCCTTGGCTGTCGTCTTGTGGAGACCGAGAGAGCCGCGGCTGTAAGAGGCAGGTAGGAGGGAAGAGCCGGCGGAGCTGCAGGGAGTCGTCTTTGTCTACTTGAGCTCTGCAGGAGCAGTGAGCAAAGTTTCATGTCAGTGACATCTGCAAACTTTTTAGCTCCTCAAAAACATCAGCAGGAAATGCGAAATAGGTTATTTTTTCTTACTGAAACAGCATTCAAAGCACATCCCTGGGGATATTCTGGGATGGAACTAACTATGGATCTGTATTGATTGGTATTAGAGCTGATCTGCTTATATTTTAATGGGTGGGATTTCTGCAAAAGCCGATCAATAGGTGATCCATCCTTTAATAAATTTGACCTTCTTTTGCACCTCAGCCAGCTAATGTTTCTGTGTGTGGCTCTCTTTGGTGACTGTCAGGCTCTACAATGTAAACGATTTGTTCCATTTATGAGAAAAAATATGAGTTAATGACTGAAAACTTATTTGGTTGCACTGCTGCTTAGCTTCACTAGCTTTCAATATTAGCATAAGCATTACTAGCTACTTTGACGCTGTTGCTTTCATGCTGCTAAAATGAGGTGGACAAAATTTAGGAGGCTACAGCTTTTATTCCATGCATCAAATACATTTTTAGTCAAGGGATCAAGACCAGGGCCCAAAAAAAACTTGATCGGGACTTCCCTGCTAACATTAGTAGGCCAGCTAACGTGCTCTCGGTCGCTCTGTCAGTGAAGAGGCCACAAGAATGACCAGAAAGGAATAGAAGATTGGCATAGCTCAATTTTCGCTATCTGCAGCATATGAAAAATATGAAACCATCACAGATGGTATGCGAAGAGTAATTTCCACTGGGAAATGGGTCTTCACTCTGCTCCCCGAATCAGCGTCGTTAATCGCCATCCTTGGTGGGAAAACTGAAAAATGTGTGGCTGATATCCCCCCTGGGGGTTGAGCGCACAGCGTTCTCATTTTTGATGTCACTGCAACAACTGAAGTGTGGGTGGTAACCATAAACTGATGGCAGAGGCTAAATGTGGAAATAGAGGAAGAAATGACTTACCTTTAAGCTGCTTTCTCCCCGGTGTGGGAGAAAAGTAAGCGGGAACGATGCCACGCTTCAGTGATGAAACTTCCTGTGACTTTCAGTGGACCAGAGAATCAGAGCGCAAGTGAATGCACAGGGTATTAATGGAAACGAGAGGAGAAAATTACTCAGCTTGTGCTGCTTCTTCATCAGAACAAGGGCCGGTCATGAGAGTAAACGCTACATGACACTGACAAACTCGGTCCCTCACCAAGGACCTGAGCTGTCACACTGTGTGTCGAGCTGTTGGGGAAACAAGTGGCGATTCTGGAAAAAAAATATATTTAGCCACAGCAATGTTTCTGAACTTCTCCCTTTTCTCCACCTCACCTGACATGAGTGAGAGGAGAAGTCATCCCTTCCCAAGTGGGCTGCCTCCTCAAAAAAAAACCCCTTCACTGTGAATCATTGTTGTGTTTTCCTGTGCAGCCGGTGTGGAGAAAACGCAGCGAGCGAGAGGCAGAGAAAACATGAAGATGAGAGGCCAGGAAAGCAAAAAAAAAAAAGACTAGACATTGCCTTTCCTTTTATTCACATCACATGAGTGGAGAAGACAGAAGCAACCACATTCACATAAGATGCATCTGAAACAGTCTGTGTTCATCATGTGAAAGTGCTCTTTACTGGCGAAATGATGAATGTGGGGAGGGAAAATAGAGACTATGTGTGTATGGAGACAATCCAACCCACGTAATTCACTTTACCTGAACAACAGAAAGAACCATTTACATGTTACTACGTGTTACAACTGAAAAACAGCCCGTGTGTCAGTGTCGAGCAGTCAGCCGTCACTCATGCTCCTTCGAACTTGACATGCAAAGAAGAGTCCTGGAGCGCCCTGGTAGCTCATCTGGTGGATCCTCAGCCTCGTAAACTAAAGCTGAGTCCTTTCCACAGCATCCTGGGTTTGATTCAAACTGCCTGTGTCTCCAAAGTTTCAGCTCAGCTTCAGTTTTAAATGATTAAATATTATTGGTTGAGGTATGACAAATCACACAAGAAAAAGGATGGCTATCAACATAAAAATAATGTTAATTATTTAGCTAATAGGATAAAATTGCCAATGAAAAAAAAATTATGCATTTACATGCACATTAATATACATGGATACATAAACATGCATAGAAATATAATGGGTAACAAAAAAAAAGGATTAAAAACATAAGGAGATGTAGCAGTTAGTAAAAGCAGTATTAGTAGTACAGTTTATTATGAAGTATCTTTCTTTTTCTGTTTTTTTGTTTGTTTTCTCTTTTTTCTTGACAGAAAGTGGCAAGAATGGAGGTTTCTTTCTTTCATTCTTTCTTCTTGTTAAACTTTACAATTTGGAGCCATTTTCTTCCATTTTTTGAAAAAAAAAAATTCCTGCCTTTCTGTAATTTTGACATTCTGTTCAAAATTGTAACTCTGTCTGTGCAGCTTTCTCATCACAAAGACGGCACAGTCTATCCTCTCTGGACAGCCAGGTCCTTCCCTGCTGCCAGACTACAGTCACTCAGTCTGTAAACTGTCAGTGTGTTTCTCAGGTTCTTATCAGTAACTGTGGTCAGGTAGTCTGCAGCAGTGTGCAGGCTGTCTCTCTCTTGAGCAGTCAAAAACAGGTAAAAAAAATCCCCCCCGAAAAACCTCCTGTGCTCACAGTAAAGAAACACAGCTCACACACACACACACCAGCTCTGAACAGAAACATGGATATTCTTGATTTTATTTCACTGCTGTTAGCAGTTAATTAGACATCTTAAGAGTCATCAGGAAGTATGGACGAGTGTGTCCTCTCAACACTTAGAGACTGAATTCGTACCAACCTTCCTGTCCGACTCTGAACATCACGCCACATCTCCTTTTTATCGTGTAATTGGGAAACAACTGATGCTGTTGACTGAAGTGAGTCCCTGTGCTTCTGATAACTAATTTGCTTTGTGTATATTTCAAACAAAAAAAAAAACATTTACAGATCATGCAGTGTGTGAGCCAGAGCTTCAGTGTGTGAGACTTGCGTGTCCTTGCTGCTTATGAATACCCCATCCTCTGTATGTCGCGCAGCCTTGTCTGCTTAATTATTGACTGGAAATTCATTTTAGATTTTTTTTAGCGCATTCATTCGTTGATGAATTAGTTTCTTTACAATCATGATTTTAAGGTCAAAGGTGGGAAGATTGACTCATTGTGCAGAAACTCTGTTGTGCCTGTAAACATGGCTGTCAGTTTTCATATACAGGGTTGATGTGAACGCTTGTAGAGACACAAAGAGACTGAAATACAAACATGTGGAACAAAGGAGCTACTTCTCTGTCAAACAGGTCTTTATCTTTTTTAAAATTTAAATTACATTCTGTTGCAAATTGTTCGGTTCCCTCGCTGTGATGCCTGTCTTCCATGCCTGGATGCTGTAGTGACACAGAGGGTCATGTAAGACAATCTCACCTCTTTTCCATTTGAATTTTAATTAGATTTTGTCAACAACAATATTTTTCGCGGATGTAATGACACAGTACAGGGCCGGTGTTGACCTCCCTGGGGCCCTGAGCCACATTTTGCCACATGCAGTTACACCTGACACCGTGTGCTCCTCTTTGAAAAACACTTTGCTCCATCTGTTGCTCCAAGAGTTAAAAGACTTCTACAGAGCAAAATGAGGAATAAGCAAACAATATTTATTGAGTGGAACATTGGATGAGAAAATATCAACATTAAATTAATACAACATTGAAGAAAAAAATAAAATACAACCCTGAACTTTGGCTCTGCTGCCTGATAATTAGACTAGTCCTCACAATATGATTCACGGTAGCTTAATAATGAAAACACAAGGCTGAAGGCTGTACTGCTGCAGCTTAATACCGAAGCAAAATAACAATGATTAAAAAAGGCTATACAACTATGTCGTTCGTTTTGGCTGTACAGTGAAAACATAAAGCTATAGGGGCTCTGGCTGCAGATATATGTCTGAAGATCTATGCTCTTATTTACTGATAATCCAGCATCTCCTGCGCTGAAAAACTTAAGCAGCATCAGTAAATTATAGATAAGTGAGCGTAACACAGAGTGATCAATCATAAATTAATATAAAGTCAAGCTTAGAGACACACTGATAGCTAGCTTAGCATCACAGACACATAGAGATGCACTGCAAGCTAGCACATCATTGTAGCATTGCTGTTATTTGGTTGCATTAAAATTAGAGAGGAAAAAAAAAGAAAGCTTGCTTGACTGCTGTTTCCGCAAACTTTTTTCATGGTAAGTTTTTGCTCTATTTGTTTCCAAAAGGATACTATGAGTGTCATCCTCTCTGGAGTTTATTTTTTAACACTTTAACACTTTGATGCAATGGGGAGGCAGAACCTTTGCGGACTTTACAAGTCCCGATATATTTTTTGCAGTGGCCTGCCTTACTTTCATAGCATCCTGGGCTCAGCGCTGCCCAAGGTGATTGTCGCTGATTTAAAGTAATACAAACAAGCCAGAGTGTTTTTTTTTTCCCATGGAGCAATATGCTAACAGGTGCAGTCAGACCCTTGTAAGACGGTAACCCAGTCCATCACATTATGCACTTTTCATCCTGAACAATGGGCTTTGAAAAAAGAGGCTCAAGAACATCAAGTCCAGACAAGAATCAAGGAGCCTTTTTTCTTTTCTTTGATATTGCAACGAGTTTCAGGTTCACTGATCACAGCATAATATGAAAGCTTAAAGTAAAAGGATAAAACACTCAAATCATCAGCTTCTTTATTGGTAAAAAACTTACAGTGAAGCTTTTAATTAACCTTGCAAACTGTGATAATATGATTCCTGCAAACAAGTCACGACTGACTGTCTCATGTTTTACTGCAGCTTTCGCCTTCCCACTGCACACAGTGTGTATTTAGTATTTATGAAATTACCTGAAGAGGTACACTTTGCTGAACACAGCACTGTTTTTACAGTAGCTCCCTATTGTTTTCCATCCTGTGCACAGAAAGGTATAATGTTACATTAAAGAAGCCCTAAATATGGCTACTTTTTAATTTTTTTTAACTTTTACCTAACCATATATATCATATTTAGAAAATATGAGAACAAATTCATAATAAAAGTTAAAGGAACCACTAGAAAATGATAAATGTGACTATATACATACAATTACATTATGAATGGAGGACAAATTATATTAAAAAAGCTTGTTGTTTAATGCAGTAGAATTATTGAATTGATATATTGTAATATTTATGTCTGTTTAAATAATTGCTATGATTCTGAACCTTGCAGACGTATAAAGATTTACTGAAAATTCAGTATCTCTTAATGACCTGAGTTGCTAACAAAAATACAATCTCATTACATTTGACGACAGAGAGAGAGAGAGAGAAAAAAAAGCATATCTGGTGTTTCCACAGTGTAAATGCTTTGCGAGAAGAACATGACAGACAGAGGATGAAAACGACAGCCAAGCCTGTTTGTCTGTGCTGGTGTGTGATGTGGAGATACTGGAGGAAAACAGTCCATCCAAACTGCTCCTCCCCGGTGTGTTTTCACATCGTGCAGATTGGGAAGGCTCTCTTTCATGCAGGTGTTGAATAGGCCGGGGCTCGCGCAGGTATTTGTCTACTCTCTGGCAGGGCCAAGGGATTAGAGAGAGACAAGCGCTGTGTTGCCATGGTTTCCAGTTCAACTCTGCCTGCCTCCGACACCAAGGATAGTTGTTCTTTGTTGGCCTTCAGTATCACACCAGCCGTAAGTGGGAGAGCTGAGTATAAACAAAAAGATCCTTATACAATACAGAGAACGATTGTGAGTCATTATATACTGTAAATGTGCTTCTTATGGCCGTCTGTACGCCGATATCTTTTATCTCAAGAAAACCTCCTAAGTGTGATCTGACCATTTGGGCTATTCTTGGTTTTTCCTTCATAAGATGCCATCTGTCCTGTTCACTGAGACTTAATGTAACAATAATACCATGAAAACCTCGACTAGAATAAAAAATGGTCAAAACTGAACTACAAAAGAATCTTTAGCTTATCGTTTCCTGTGCTGTGCCAATGCTCCTCCTGGTATGTACAGAAACACCACCACCTTCTTTTTCACTCCCATACGACTCAAATATACCAAACAATTCTTCATGTAACTTTTCTCACATGTGTGGAATTGCCTTCATTTCTTTGTATTATTGTGACTTGAATTACTTTTTCCGGCAGCTGTCACACAAAATAAGACATTTAAAATGGAGAGAATTCACACAACACTTTCATCCTTCGGACAAAAGAGCAGAACATCAAACCACCAACTCTAAAATTAAGCGACGCTCTACCTGCTGAGCCAAACTGCACCACTTCAATTCACTTTTTGATTAAACCGTGAAATGTTAAAAATTTAAGTCACCGAATAATTTGAAGCAAAAAAAAGAATTGTAATTAGCTGCAGATTTGTTTGGTGAGATTTTCATATTTTTTGGCCCTTGGTGCACACAATTTGCCAGAGTTTCCTTTGAAAAATTTGCCACTGCCCTGAAAAATGACCTTGTTTTAAAAAAATAAAATAGTGAAATACGTGTCAGCCCAATTTGATTACCTTTCATTGCAAATACAAATGCAATTTCATCCTGAAAGGAGCTGCAAAGATGCAATAATCTCCATAAAAACAACCTCAGCTGGACTTCAATGGCAATTGTGTTTGCACTACTTAAATACGGCTCTAATTATTTTCATTACATTCACTGTACGGCATTCTGGTTTTGATTTCATGACAAGATTACAAATGTTCAGCTTACTGTGCATCATGGAAAATAACTTCTTTTGCTTCAGTAACACTGAATGTGACAGTAATGCTCAGAATATAATAGTGTGAAACTCAAAGATGTAGAATTCATAGAGTAAATAGAGATTGACATTTTAAATGCCATAGCATGTAATACCTGGTGTTTACGGCACTAAATCTCTGGATCTCTACAGGATTGTCCACGGATCATCGGTAAGATAGCATCAGTTTCATATGGAAATACGTGAGAGTAATTATCATGAACTTGAAGAGGCTGATCTTCATGAACCAACGGTGCGGAGCAGGTCGACAGCACAAAGCACACAGAGAGCGGCGAGTGAGCCTGTTTGTACGTGGCATTAACATGCATCTTGGGTGATCACAAGTCGATGGCTAAAAGTGCGTTAGTTTTCACACCTGGCATTGCAATTCGTCTCCACATGCGTCTCGAGTGACCACTTGTGATCTCAGCTTCTCCGCTCTGTATGCAAATCATGCAGCAATCCATTGGACCTTGAACTCGGAAAATAACAACCTCTGACACTGGAAATGGGAATGAAACTAAGGTTCAAGTTGGAATTCGGAGTTGAATCTTGCACAGCAGAGCAGCTGTGCCCAGAATGAGCAGTGGGCAGAATACATTTTTTACTTTTTACCGAATCTTGCTTTTGTTTTATGAAACGTGCTGCAGCAACTTTGTTGTTGCCATTTCCACGTCCAGTCTGTTGATCTGTGCTTGATAAGTCTGTGCAAAACATGCAGTATTAGCCTGCTCCTCATTTGCTAATATGCTAAAAAAAGTTTAAGCTCTTGCCATGCAAACATCTGTTTGCTGCTTTCATGTTTTCCCAAATAATGCATCAGGACACATTTAGATTTGTAGATGGAAATACTGATGCAGTACAACTGACTTTGGACCTGCGGTGAATGGCGTCATAAGCATGTACATCTTTTTGTTTGCAAGACCAAATGTGTTTCTGTTTTTAACCCGCAGCCCAGAAGTAGAGTCCAACATGCTGGAATGGATATTTTTTACACAAAGAAAGAAATAACCTTATGTGTAACATTTGCTGAATTAGAAGGGCTAAAAAAATTAAGAACATATAGTAGTAAGAGTTTCAAAAAGTTTATTAAACTTACAAAATAAGTAGCTAGTCCGGGAACTCACTCTCTCAAGGGAGAGCCTGCATTTGTAACTTGTTACTTTATTTTGTATGATTCAACATGTTAAAGGTCAATAATTGTTGTCCCTTTTCATAAATTTA
>JAPZDV010000009.1:6986791-7038513 GCA_029814665.1 Acanthurus lineatus
AGTCCAACATGCTGGAATGGATATTTTTTACACAAAGAAAGAAATAACCTTATGTGTAACATTTGCTTAATTAGAAGGGCTAAAAAAATTAAGAACATATAGTAGTAAGAGTTTCAAAAAGTTTATTAAGCTTACAAAATAAGTAGCTAGTCCGGGAACTCACTCTCTCAAGGGAGAGCCTGCATTGGCAGCTTTTTTCTCTATTTTGTATGATTCAACATGTTAAAGGTCAATAATTGTTGTCCCTTTTCATAAATTTATATAAATAGTAGAAACAGTTGAAAAACTGTATTTAAACAGCTGCAAAATGTTGTCTTTGTTATTTTCACACCTATGCAGGTCCGAAGGGTCCAGGGTTTGGATATAGGAGAAAAACAAACTGTGTGTGTGTGTTTGATGTGCTCTTATCAGTGAGGTAAGTTAAGACCTTTTCTCAGCATCCAGGGGAACACAGGGCATAAGTTTAACAAAGATCTTTTTAAGAATATGTCCAAACTTCACTAAAACATTGTAAAAAACCACTGTAAATGCTGTAAATGTACAACGGATGACATTTATTGTCACAAAAAGAAAAGAGTAACAGAAGAAAACAAACTATAATTCAGAGATGTGGAAGCAAAAAGACAGCGGGATCCCAAGGCCATAAAAAAACCAAAAAACAAAGTTAACAACTCAAAGCTCCATGACTGACCAGAAAACAGGAGAAGAAAAGGACACATAAACAACAGAGAAGCCCTACAAGGCTTCCTTGAAGTTTTTACAAATGCCAAGAAAATAACTTCACTCGGACTTTTTTTTACCAACTGGAGACAAAGCACAGCTAGCAGAGGGGCAGCGAGGCAACAGCATTACAAACAACAGAGTTTCAGCTGCAGTTTAACCGGAGCAGCAAAGTACAGCCTCACAGCAGCCCAGTGGCCAAATGGTCAGGAAAACTTGCCCCGATGGCTGATAAACAGCTTCACTGATAACAGAATGAAGTTCAGGTGTGGGAGATCCAGGCACTCAGAGGGGGCGTGGCTTACCTGAAACACTCAGGGGAGCTGCTCCTACCAAAAGAGGCCAGGATACAGTCAGTGGCATTAACAACAGACCCAACTGCTGTTTTAATTGAGGGCAGGGCTTTATTCCAACAGGAAACTTGTGCAGAGAAAAGAAACACATTGACTGAATCATCCTTTTTAAGTCAATTGCATTTTTCCGTAGATGCCTCCATGTCTTCTATTGAGAATGACGAACATCTTACAACTTTGTGCCAATCATAATCATCCACACTGACAGGAAAATCTAACACCGATATCATTTTCTCTTATTCATTTATTCCTCTCCGAGGATTCATTGTCTCCCCTCCCCTGCTCTCCCCTCTTATCTCCTGGCTTCCTACAGAGGCAGAGAGTTCCCCCCTCTTCTGCTTCCTGGAGCACCTCCTCAAGTGGAGCCCGAGGCCTGTGCTCCCTCCTGCCTCCAGAGACCTACACCAGGAAGTCTATGACCTTCCCCTGCAGAACAAGCTGCAGATGGGAGGTTCTCTATCTAAAATAACACAACACCCAAATTAACAAACTCTCTTGCAGCCTTAAAATATTTTGCCAAACTTGATGAAATGCAAAGAGGAGCCCTCAGACATTGTGTCACCAAACTGACATGCTATGCTGTAGATATGGCTTCATTGTTAGTATTCTCAGGGGTATTTCTGCTTAACCCTGTTTGATGCATGAGCAAAGTTCACATATTTTGCTAGCAGCTCTTGGCATGGGTCATCACGCTTGCAGTGAGCTTGGCTGCACTCATTACAGGGTAGATAAACTTTGAGGGGAAAGCATGGACTGAGGTGAGACTGAAAAGTGAGCTGCTGTCAAGTTTTAAATCAGCTTTGTGGCAGAATTTTGGATTTCCAGCAGTCAAAGAAAAAAGCCTAAGACAACTGACAAGAAAATTGCATGGATTGTAAGTGAGCCATGTCTTTAGAGAAACACAAACACAGCAACAATCACTGTAGTCAAATCCAGAGTAGTATCCAAAGTAGTTGCACAAATGCTGGAAACAAGGAGAATCATCTATGTCTCTGTGATTAAGTAACAAAATCTGCCTACCAGCATTTTAAAGCTCACTTATTAAAATGTTGCATCTTGTTTATTATGGTCATGCAAAATTTAAAAGACAAAAAGATAAGATGCTGCATTTGTGTTTTTATTTATTAATTGTTATGTTTCCTTTTATTTCCAGAAGCTAACCAGCTGCTAGCTGTAGCTTTGGTCGGCAAGGGAGCAGATTATTGTGTTTCCCAAAATGTTCAGGTATTTGTTTTAATACAAATCAAATTAATACCTGCTAAAACTGTTCAGTGCACAGCTTTATTGGTCATTAGTCTTTGTAATTGTTTTTATTTCTTTTAAGCTGTTGTCGGTGCATAATAAGCTTTCTTAAATTACGACAGCTAGGGTTAAAACCATTCAAGAAGTCTTGGCTAATATGCATTCGATCTGTCACAACAGTCAAGGGTTAAATGTTAAGATGGTGAATAAAAGAGCAGAATAATCTGAGCCAATCTATCAAAGGAAAGGCCTCAGGTACAGTTAAGACTGAACTGATGTCGTGCCAAGTGAAGTTCTGCATGGCTGCATCTGCATCACATAGACCCTGCAGCCACGAGCGCCACTAAAATTAAAAATAACAGCTGCTGTAGTGCAGCGAGATTCGACTGTCTATCTCTGTGTAGAAATCAGCCACACTTTAACAATCACAAGCAACTTAAAACTGAAAACATGCTGTTCATATAATAAAATAAAAAAGAACGTGAAATTAGATGCAGCACTCCGGTTCAGCTTTGTCTCTGCAGGTTGAAGGTATTACTTGTGTCACTTGTGATCATGCTAGAGATGTTCTTGTTGTATCATTCTTATCAGGATGGATATTAGTTTTTAAAAGTATAATTATTAGATTGAAGACTTTATTTCCAGTAAGACATTTGACCCACTTGATCACACTTTATCTTGACTTAAGAGCGACTGTCTTATTGGGTTATCTGTTATTAAAAAAAGGAGAGAGAGAGAGAGAGAGAGAGAGAGAGAGAAAGAGGCATTTTCTTGAGGGAAAATCAACAGATCAACAATGACCCTAAAATTCAAAAAATCTCCCCTTAATCCCAAAGTCTATTTACATTAATTAAAGGAGAACTCAAACTGTGAGCTTGTGTGAGCTCTTTTCAATGCAGCTGCTACTTCAGTAGTGATACAATTATTTAACCACCAGGCAGGTCAATTAAAGGAAGAGTTCATATTTTGCAAAATCTGCTTTGCATAACTCACCAATACTGCTGTCGCTGCACCGTGAGGGTCTCTGTATTCATAAGGCTCGGTGGGAGCTCAGAGCGCTTACGCTGCTGCCAAATATATGAACTAAATTCCATATGAGCCTGACATAACATAAAAAAATATCCCAACTATCCCGTCAAGGACAAATTTTAATTTACAGCTGGCAGCAAAAAGAATCCAAGAGGTATATTCACCAGCCAAGTAAACATAATGATAAATAAATGGGAACCTCATGGGAAATATGAACAGGTTTGGTTTGTATAAAACAATTTTGCGGCCATAAAGCAGCAGAATGGCTTCAGTATCAGAAGGTCTCGTGTTATTGTTGTATCACTTTCATTGCAGACTCACACGGCACTTTTCCCGCAGTATTCAACAGATGACAGCAGTAATGCAAGTGCAACCAGCTACTTAAAGGGGTCTCCCCAGTGTCTAATGTCCTGATGAGTTCATTCTGCACAGAATCATTACGGTTCAAATGTTAATGTCCACATTAAGATGCTTTCACAAACCCGTGCGCCCAACTAAAATTATATGTCACAAGAGCAGTAATTTCCCCGCGGACTCAGGGAAATATATATCTGAATGAGGTTTTGTTGCGTCGCTAAGCTTGATTTATGCTCATCAGACACTTTAAAATGGAGAGGGCGAGGAGGAAAATAAAGCAAAGAAATATGTGGGGGAAAATCTAAGTCGACCAGGTCAAAGGACTTGCACTTACTCAGGAAATGGGTTTAAAATGAGGGCAGTCAGGAGCTAAAACTGTCTGTAGACCTGAAACGTGGCTCTGAGTGGGGCTAGTGAAGCTTTTGGTGCAGGACGAGCTGCTAATGTTGTTATCACATCATGTTTTTACTCATGTCCGTTTTGAGACAGCTGTTAAATGAAAAAGTTACTTATAAAAAGGAATACTTACAGGGAATTTACTGAAGTATTAAGTGGTAACTAAAAGTATCATTTGCCATGTTAACAATGTCTACCTGGTGATACTCCTAGTTGTTTATCTGTGTTGTGCGCCGTACAATTGCCCAGCCTGTGCGCACTTAAAGGGACGGTTCACCCAATAACCAAAGAATACAGATTTTACCTCTGACCTGCAGAGCTGTAAATCCATCCATGCCATTTTGTTGAGAGTGCCGAGTTTCCAGCAGTAGAAATGTCTGAATTCTCTAAAATGTAATGGAACTGGATGGCGCTTGAATTGTGGTGCTCAAGGCGCCAAAGAATTATGGTTGAAAAACTGAACAGCGATGTCTCTTTTCAGAAAACATCACTTGTTTACTCGACATAAATCACAGACTTTGTTGTGAGAAAAAAATATGTATTTTTGATTTTGGGGTGAACTGTCCTTCTTTAAAGACATCAAAAAAATACTATTGCAGAGGGGAAACAACATGTGTCAAGTCAAGATAAGATATGATAAGATAAGATAAGATAAGATATTCCTTTATTAGTCCCATAATGGGGAAATTGCATTGTTGCAGCAGCAAGTGGACAGTAAAAGACATAATGTAAAAGAGCAGCAATAAGAATAAAGAACAATAAATAATAAGTACAAAATAAGAACAAGAAAATGAACAGTATTTACAAGGGTGATGGTATGAAGTGGTAGTATTCAGAGTTAGTGCTGTCTTACATATAACTTTATATTAATTGATGTCCTTAATGTAAAATAATTCACAAAATGTCCTCAAGTCTATTAACGGCTTAATTTATTAATTTCTCACCAACTGTAAATCGCAAAAGAAACAAAATCTTCCTCAAGGAACCAACAAACCCATCTAATTAATTATTAATTAGGCAGAACTTTACATACACAGATTTTTTACTTTAGTAAAGTCTGCTTCATAATAAGCTCAGCAATCTAGCCTTTCATCAGACATGTTTTTTTGTAAATTAGGTCTGTTTCAAACGACCATCTGTCATAAAGAGCTTTAAATGTATTATAACGAATGCACATCAGTATGAGATTGTTGCTCTGAAAGTAGAAAAAAAAAGTCTTCTCCAAAATGTTCGAATAGCAGCCACCTTCAGTGAGTCTGGGAGTATCTATCAGTGTCCACTCAGACAGGGTTAAGATATAGAAAGTGAAAAAGTTCAGGACAACAACTGAATTCTTTCAATGAAATTTATTGTGCTGCTGCAGTTTGGAGAACTCTCTCCTCCCGCAGGTCACACAAAACATGAATCACTGACCAAGCTCTCAACAAATACTGTGACCAGGCAGCTTCAATCAGACAAACTGTTTCAGCTGCGTGTGTGTGTGTGTGCGTGTGTGTCGAGAGGGAGAGAAAGATAGTCCCTCTTGTTGGCAGTGTGTCTAACAGATATATCTGTGAGGTTCAGAACCAACACACAGCTTTAAGTCTTGTTAATGTAAAGCAACTCGAGCTGCTCGTCTGAGTTTGGGATTTTTGATACATATAATTAAAAAGTTCCTTTCAGTTTGTGGAGACGCTCATGATCGCTGAAGCAGATTGTGATGCAGGTTTTTTGAGTTTACTTGGCAATATTGGAGAACATGTAACTAACAAAATACAACAAAATATAAAGCCTGATGACTCATTTTGAGACATTTCAAAGTGAAAATGTGACACATTGTGCATTTCAGTAATTATGTTTTTCAGTTTTTTGTAACTCACCCTTTTACTAGATTTGTTGTCCGTGTTTGGTGTCTTTTTACCTTTTAATTCAGTGACAAACCCAGACTTAGGTGGAAAAATGAGAGGGGCTCCAGCTGCATGCGGTGAGTCACAGGCACATGGAAAGTCGTGATGCATTTACAGTAAACAGTTTGAAACTCTTTTAAAAACAAAATTGTTGTCTCAGATTGCAAGTGAGACCATCAAACCTTTGTAAAGAAAGATGTTTAATTGTTTATCCGGCGTGTCGGACCCCCTAGGGGGCGCTGTGGCGTGTTCTCTTCACTGGAAGGTTAAAGGGAGAACACTATATCTTTAGGGCCAAGAGTATGCAACTTTTTTAGTTATTTTCAGGAACATTTATGATCTTTCCCCTCTGTTACCTCCTGAGCAAAAGCTCTTTCACTCAGAGTTAAATGCTGTTTTTCTTGTTATAAAACGTTGCTTCTGGAATTGTTTTCACTAATCAACTTGCCTATAAAGGGCAATAATTGCATAAAAATGTGCATTACTAAAATAATTCTTCCTCTGCTGCAGTATAAGTTGTCCAGAGTGGACAACAGATGATTGAGCTGGAGAAGAAATTCAAGCCTTCCATAGCTTAAAGGTTTTTTCATAGACAGTCTGGGGTCATATAAAACATGAAAATTACAACCCATCCTCATCAGTTTCATGCATTTATTGCTCTTTATTGGAGGTCGGTGAAGTGGATCCACAGTGGAGTAAAATAAACAAGCACTCGTTCGGTTTCCCTCCTCGTACTGGAACATGGATGCAGCCTTGCAACCACAAAGGTTATGAATAAATAATAAAAGCAAAAGCTTTGTAGGTGACGACTCCGGGGAAAGAGTTGAGCAGTTGTTCACACGCCGCAGGCTGGCCCTGCAACTGTTTACCTACACCCATACAGCTGTAATTAGCTTGTGACTCAGCATTTTGTACTGTGTTTTTATATGATGAATATCTAATGGTGACTAAAATAAGAAGTTCACCTCAAAGCATCATCTTTCAACAAAAAAAAGATAAATCAATTGTGTGATATTATGATGATATTATTTTTCCTGTGATTTTATTTAAATGTTGCACATCTAATGGGGGGGGGGTTCACATTTTTCCTCCATATTTCTTATAAATCTTGTGACCATCATGCAGCTACGAGTCCCAGGAACGTGAATGAGACCGAAGATGCTTTTCTTTAATCTTGTTTGAGAGACAATATTTGCGAGGAATTAATTGAGCCTTTTTTTGCCGAATGAGTTCCACATGACTCAACTCTGCAAGTGAATTTGCTTCCTAATTGAGGTACATTTTGTACTACATATACTTCATATACTCCATATACTTTTATGAACAGTAGAGTATGTTAATAACCTTTATAATTACACTTTTAAGATTTAAAACCAAATCTCTAGTAATACAACTTAAATCCAGGTAGTTTACTCACTGAATGACATGTGACAAACTTAGGAAGATTTGAACCATTGAAAATGTTTAAATCAGTTGTGTTGAATCTCTTGTACCATCAGGGCTTAAAGAACTTCAGACAACACGTTCTCATTTCAGGTTGTCCAATACTGAAGCTCTGGATGTACTGTGGACGCACAAGTTGACCTTTTTTTATCTGTTCTTGATGCACAAATCCTCAGAAAGCCTTTTCAGCACTTGGTTTAGGTTGGACATCGGTCATAGTTTGGTTTTGGATTAGGAAACAAAGCCACTTGCTTAGGTTTTGGAAAAGATCATTGGTATCAGGCTTTATGTCTCAGTCTTGGTTTTGTCCGAGTGGGAAGTCCCACCGCTCCATCCTGACCTCCACCTCTCTTTAGGATGTCGTTGGTCTCTTCTACGTCGGTGGAACAGTTGCTGTGAGCGTCTGATATTGACACAGATCAGTTTACATTGACTGTGGTTCAAAGAAGCAACTCGAAACAGACGCCAAAGTTTACCGTCTGCTTATGTGACTGAGACACCAAGCGGTCTGATTCCATGTAGGTGTTTGATGACGTTGTCTATTAAACATCCTGTGGTGGCTGCAGCATCATGTAACTGTGACATCATGGCGTCAAATCTTTGTCTCATGTCATTGGGTGTCCCAATATTTCTGTCCCTCAATACATATTTTAAAAGTCTTGTCTTATCCTCCGTCTGAATGGAATTAGTGTGGTATTGTGATTCGGTTTTAATACAAATCAACTCTAAAACACATTTCCATAACAGTCAGTGTTTGTTGGAGCCTGAAGGCAGCTTGTGTAAGCAGCAGTGATCAATCACTGTGTCGGACAGAAACACCTTCGTTGTGATGTTTAATTATCATTTGCCAAAGGGATCCTCTTTTTTTTTATTAAACAATTACTTTGCCGATTCTATGGGGCATACTTGTCTTTTCCTGAATTTTAAATGATTAAAATAAAAGCACAAAAGAAAGATATTTTGATTTCTAAAGTGACTATTATATATTGAACCAATCTTTAAAAAAATCCTCATTTGGGGGTTTCACAAACATTCATGAATTATAAAATAACATATTTCAATAATAATAATAATGTTATCATCATCATATACTTTTACTAGTAAAAATGGTGCAATCTTTATCTCATGGAAAGGAAAGTAAAAGTTAATTTATTAAACAACAGGAAGAGTTCACTCAGTAAAGTGCACATGTCCACCAGGTGTGTTTGGCTGAATCAGGAAGGTGAAATATGGGAGGCGACAGATGGTGAAGTACCGACCGCAATGCCATCACACAGCCAGATGTAACCAGCGGAGATCTGCAAAGTTTTGGATAAAAGTTTGTTTTGTTCAGCATAGTGTTCCAGTGTTCTAGTTTCTGCATGTAGATGTATGTAAAGTTCTTAATAAATTGTTTTTGCACAGATGAAAGGGTCGCTTATGTGAGTTTTTGCATATTCATGCAGTTTGTGTGTTCACTCTGCTTTGTGGGTGGGTGTGCACTTAAAGACTTAATAAGGAAACAATACTCGGGAAGATAAGTCTCGATTTAAACATTGTTTTAGTAAAAAAGTTTTGCAATTGACTAAAGGAAAATAAATATCACCAACCAATCAAACCAATTGAAGAAAAGTTAACACTCACAGAAATGTCCTTCCAGGCTCCTTTATCTTCAAGATAGCCGAAAGATACCAAACCCTAATTTGCAGATTCTCGGGTTCAAGAATTGGCTAAAATTTGGAATAAAAGTCAATTTAAAGACACACAAAGCTCCAAAACGTATCGTTTTTTAGCTTAGCTTATTTTTTAAAATGCCGTCTTTTTTTCTTTTTTTTTAACGAAACTAATATTTGTAATGGAAGCACTTGCTGGTCACTGGCGTCCTCTACTGGCCATCTATAAGTAATAAAGAGTTAGCAGTCATTGGCGGTACAAACTGAAACGTCAAATAAGTTTATTTTCAAAAAATGCTCGGATCCGCTGTTGTGCAAGAGGAGCTGTACCTGATATATTACAGGTAATAAAAAATGAACAGATGCAGATAAAAGTGTGACATTACGCCTGAATGTAACTATTTCTAAACTCAACAGCCAGCATCCAGGTGGGAATTTGGATTTCAGGGTGCAGGTAACACATCAGACTGTAAGCTGCACCTATTAATTTAATGCTTTTTTTTTTACTTTGTCCCCTTTCACCCACTCACCCTGCTTTCACCGAGACTCTCCTCAGCACACCTGGCTGCCTCCATGTGTGGATATATTTGATCTCACACCATTTTTCTTCCCTCTGACGACATCGGTGCCTTTCTACACGATGCTGCCCTATTTCCAGGCCTAAAAGCCCCCTCGCCCTTGTCGCACCTGCCCTGCAGTGTTCGTCTTTGTGCTGACGCTGCCAAAGTCTCCACCTACCTACTGCTTTCTCACACCTTTTTCTCTGCAAGTAAATAAATGAATCTTCTAACCACCTCCATATCCTCCACAATAATATCTGTGTTCTTAGTGACACTTATTGCATGACAAGCTCCCTGTAATGAGCGATAGAGTTCAGGTTGATTCAGGTTAATGGCAGTAAATGAACAGCACGTAAATTGAAAGAATATCGTGTCTCGTTTATGAAGTGAGAGCTAATGTGTTGTGATGTTTCGTAAACCATCCAGCTGAGCGTCTTTAACTTCTCCTGTCCAAATCATCTCTTGGCAGAAAAGGTTCTCTTCATATTAAATGATGCATGTGACGAACATGGTCTGCAAATTTGTGGGAACTTAATGCAAAACATCTGATCTGAAAATAAGCATATATATATAAAAAAGGGATGCTTGTTTTAAAAATTCTGATTCAATAATTCAGCAACAGTTTTACTGCATAAAAAAAAACTGTGGCTTACTAATGGACTGACTGAACTGAGCTCCTTGAGAGGTTCTTGAAAATAAAGAAAAAAGATTTGCTTTGGCTCGCCGCCATTTCAGACCATGATACAAACATATGTTCAGACCAGTCTTTGGTTGTTTGTGCTGAGCCATCTGCTCCTGTCTTGTCAAGGTCATGCACTACATCAACGGCATCATGCAACTTCACCTGCAATCCCTGAGCCAGTTCCCTGGGATGCTAATGATGTTTTATGTTCGTGGTGTGGGATTGTGGCCAGGCGTCCTGGGGTGTTTCTGCTAGCGAGAAGAGAGGGGACAATTTTTAACCGAGAAATGACAGCAGTGTTTGATTCAGCGCTGAGGACTGACCTCTTGAGAGGAGACCAGTTGTTATGATTAAAAATGCTTCTGTTCACTGACAAAATCACACCATTTGAACAGCATCAGAGTAGGTTTTTTTTTTAGGAATGGATGTAAGAAGGTCATGTTTGGGATGTTAAGAGGGAAGAGGGTTGGTTGCATGAAGATGAATGTAGGTTTTCTTTGCTGGTGGGAGGAAACTGAAGCAGGACCCACACCATGCAAACTTTTCATGGAAGGACCTGTAACAGCCGGAGAACCTGGGATTTCCTGGGCTCAAATCCAAGATGTTGTTGAGGCTACAGCTTGAACTGCTGGTCCGTGTCCTGCCCCTGCTGAGAGGGAGAGGAGCAGAGCAGGATTTTGGGGAGGGGGTAGTGAGAGCTGAGACCAGCAGAAGGTTAGATGCACCATTATTTGTCTGAGTGGGCGGTTGAATCAGCGAATTCAGGTGTTTGGTATTGAAACAGAGAGAAAAGTGTGGTCTTGTACCTTAATCACTTCATATAAGCAGCAACAGTGGAAGCGCATGAACGTTTCACCGCAAAAAACATGTCTGATAGAAGAGGCGGTGGGTGGTCATTCAGAGAGAGTGGTTCATGTTCTCAAAGTCCAATTTTGGTTTCAATTTACCCTGGAGGAAAACAGTGTCTTATTATTTTAAGTTGCATAAGCAGGAACAAGCTGTAACCACAACATTAAAACACACACACACACACATATAGGCTGAAATAGCAGACTTGTTAGCAAATAGTTGGTAGACAACCAGCACTTCATTTATTCCTGATTTCTGGTCTTTACCAACTCCCAAACGAAACATCTGGCTCTTTAGCTGCTAAATGCTCCACTTTGTTTACCGGCTAGTCGATAAATGTGTCTGTCTGCTGTTTGCTGCCTAACAGGTTGTGTACAGTGAGTTTTTACAGCTTTACCAGTGAAAACAGCTGCCTGGCTGCAGATTAAACGATCATTCTCTCTGGGTTCGTCTCCACAAGCAAACCCTGTCACATTTTCACACAGTTGTCACAGTTTTATTTGATACTTCCTTCTTTGGTTTCATTATATAAACTTTCACCGTGTCCCGGGTCAGAAAGCAATCGAACATGTCAGTCATAACTTGTTCTGGAAGGCACTGATAATTGGCCTATTTCTCAAGTTAGAGGTTTTGTCGGCAGTTGACTCTATTTACCATTTTTCCAGGATCATTGGTGAGAATATCAGCCTGTACAGTATCTCTCACCTCATATACTCTGACGCACTCAGTTTCTTTTACCTTCTTACTTACCTGTCAGGCACATCCTCAACTTTTGGGATGAATATTTCATCTACAAAAATATCAGCTCAGAGAGGTGAACTGGAAAAAAATCTTCAAATATTCAAGGACAAGAAGTGAAAACACTCCCACTCATCGCATCGCTGTCGCATAAAGCTTTACTAAGTGGGTTGAAAAAATAAAAGTATACAAAAAGGGCAAAGCGGGTGAAGCAAAGTGACTCGTGGCCTGAACATGTTAGGTGCATTATTTTTTAACATCTGCCCCTGCAAATGCTCGAAAAATGCACGTAAACAAACACACTAGAAATTTAGTTTTACTATTAATAAAACATGTTGTAGTTCCAGAGGTAATCTGTCATTTATCCATTCATTCACAATCTCAGAGGATTTTAATGCAAAAATATCTGCACAAAAGGCAACACAGTGAGATAAATCAGGTTCAGGGCTTAGCCTACTGTATCCTGCTCACATGGTGTAAACAGACTCACAGTCAGTAACAATGATACCACGAGGGAATTTTTTTAATCACGTGGTTCTCAGTATAAATGCATCCACATGTGAGACGATGATAAGCAACCTTATGTATAAATGTATGTGCACATTGGTTGAGGTAGAGGGCTGGATAATCGTTGCACTGCTAAATCCTACCGAAACCTGCACAAGTTACACATCCAGGCTGCTTGTATATTTAATGTTGAATTTTTTCAATGCAATACTTGTGTTGTGGATTTGTTACTGTACAGTGGTGCAGACTAAGTACATAGACTCAAATACTGTACTCACAAGTATAATTTATAGGTCCTTGTACTTCACTTGAGTATTACCATTTTATGCTACTTTGTACTTACTTTAGTGTATACTCCACTACATTTACTTGATGCCTTTACTGGTTACTTTGCAAAGAGTTTTAGCCAGTTAATATTGTTGTTCAGTTTTGGTAACGCCTTGTCTCTGGTTCAGGTTACATTAGCTCTGAAAAACATTGACTTTCACATAATGTTGCTTGAACCTAAACCAAATCCTAAACTAACTAATAAATTTCCTGAATATTCTTAAAAAGGACTTAAAACATGTCCCTTACTTGTGACTTCATACAACTAAATAAAGAAAGAATTTGTGTTTAACATGAAATTGCAAAAACAGCCCAGCGTACCACAGCTCTAATACAGTATAAAGCCTTATAAGATTCTATACATTAAAATTTGGTCTTCTTATTGGTTAAGAAATATAAGTGGAGGTATTAAAAATGTTATATTATGACTTATATTGTGAAATGCAGCTGCAAGTGCCATCGACATTTTACATCAAACTCATCATGTGCCTGCAATGAACCATGCAACCATCAAATGAGGGCTGTTAAATGATGCACGTCAGTCTCAGCCTGCAGTTATTAACTGACTGTAAATATTTATTCTAAGAATTATGCATTAAGTAAACAAAGGGGAATTCTCAGAGCAAATGGGAAAGCTGCGAGAGTATATTCTGCATGACGCTTGCAGAGGTAATGTGCAGAAGCTCACAGCAGCATATGCAGAATGTCCCCGAAAGCCGTTTGGGAGCAGTATGGTAAATATGACTTACACCAACACGAGCCAATACATTTTTCATGTCAATTCACACTATTACGGTTAATGATTTTTATGCTTTTGGGGACCCGAAGTCATTACGTATTTTCTTGGCAATTAAATTTAGCTCATCTTGTGAGTTTCAAGTGTATTGCAATTTAAATAGAGTTTTACTTAATATGGTTCTTTGTAAAAACCTTGACGTAATAAATTAAATGATGATTTGATGATGAAACATTAGCTGTGGAGATTTGCAGAAGTAATTAGGATGATGTATCAACAAGAATACTTTGGAATTCATTCTGCAGCAGCAGCATCAGCAAGATGTAAAATACACACTTTGTTAGAGTAAAAAGGTGATGATATGAAGTGTAAAGAAAGAAAGAGAATTGGTTACATGTAAGGATTATGTGAAAAGAGAAACAGAGCATGAAAAGACCACATGAGGGTGAAAATTGCATCACATCTGCAAAAAAAAAGTGCTTGTGCGTTCGCATTATCATTCTAATTATCAGCTCTGCAGGAAGCCATGCAAATTAGCAGAAGTGCTAAGGTGTATGAGGTGTGTTAATAAAATACAGTTTGATGACAGATGCACTCCATTTAACTTTTTTTTTTGGTCCATAAATAGTATGGAGAGAAACCAATATAGGCTGAGAGAGAGAAACTATATAATTAAAAAATGCTCAATGAACAATTATGCACATTAATGGTTATTTGACCTAAGCAGGGTTGTATAAATTAGCCCTGAGCACAAAGAGAGCAGGATAGTCAGCATGTGCAGGCATCCTGCTTCAGATGCCTCTCGGCTAGTAGACGCTGGGGCCAGTTGGGCAGGAAGCTCTGTACAGTCTGACGTCTGATGGCTGTCGGCACAAAAGAGCGCCTGAAGTGCTCTGTGCAGCAGCCGGGAAGACGGTGCTTTGTAGCTGGATCAGCACACACTGCAGGGGGTGGCAGGTCTGTTATACAGTGTGAAACAAGTGGTTCTGGATTCAGCAGAGATGACACACACTCCCCTCTGTGTACCTCTTGGCAGACTTTAAATAACACACATAAAACCCCTGGCATATCTGACATCAACATATTGGTCCGACCAGGCACGGGGTCCCACTGTCGACCTGAAACATGATTTGGAATGGACTCGACAACAAACTGGCTTTAAGGATTTTTTATATATATATATAAAAAAAACTCTTTATCCAGCTCCATTTGTCTCTCATACAGACACAAAACAGGGTGTTTTGGTTTACAGTTGGCTTAGCTTCCCTAATGTTCCTCTACCATGAGACAGAAACAACTTGCTGGCAATACTTGTATTACAGCATAAAAATGGTGGTATGTTTTTTTCTTACTGTGAGTAAATCCTATGAAAAGAAACAAAAGGGACTTGGATCTACTAACACATATTACCTTTTATCTTTTACCTGCTAGCATTTTGAAAAATCATCACACAATAAGCATGAAAACTAGAGATCAGACATTGCTTAGATATATGTATTTATACTGAAACATGAATGATTTTTTTTTGTTTTTTAAATGAGTCATGCAAGAATTAAAGAGTTTTCTTAGACAGACATTAAAAAAATGTTACATTGCTCATGTTCGTGCAGCCAGCCCTTCTTCACTGTGTTGAAACTGTTTTCAGTTGTGGTGAATGCACTTTGTCAGTGCATCTGCATGTGTGAGAAGAGGTCTGTGCTCCTTCGTTCTGTTTGAAAGAGCTCAGACAGACAAAGTAAAAAAACAACATGTATTCTTTCAATCATGGTACTAATTGGGAACCAATTTTTGTTAAAATACAATTTCATGCTAAAGCATCTTTGCTTGTTACTTTGCACAGATTCAATGCAGAGTCTGACCTCTGGATCCTTGTCCTGAGGTAATAATAACTGCATAAAAATCATCAAAGGCATCTGTGTCACGAATTCTGGAAAATCCAACCTGTTATGAAATGAGGTGAGCCGTGGTTTTGAAAGGAATATAAAAGAAAGAAAGACTGACCAGTTCATCAGCAAAAACCCACTGAATTACGTCCAAGTCGATAATGCAGGTAGATGCATGAAAAACTGCTTATTAACAGCCAAAATATAACAATTGACAAGGAAATGAGGATTACAGGCTGGATGATCTGCAAGAACTTTTGATGGATAGAAATGAAGAAGATCTGTTTACACGAGTTAGTTTCAGTAATTTTGGAGAAATTTTGTTAAAAAAGAAAACAAAAAAAAAAACCCACCACAGTGCATAAGATCAAACAGCAAACAATCATACAAGCATTAGAGATGAAACCATTGACAGTTTCTGGGCACGACTGCACATCATTAAGAGTTTTGGAAAATTAGCTTGACAAACTTTCCCTCAACCAGTGCAGCTGCAGATCACATGGTTTGTCTTAATTATCAAATTATTCACTGTTTTCCACTGAGTCCCAACTCTGCCCTCAGTCAGTCTGTGGTTTGAAGGTTTTTATCTGTATTCTCACCAAACGTCCTTTGTTCTTTTGAAGCGTGCTGCAGCAACAGCACCACATTTATAATGTGCACATCAGACTTCCTTTACTCCTGTCTTGTGCACAGATCCATTGTAGTCATTACTTCTACATGCCTATAGGGTTATTTTAAATGAGGTGATTCTCTGGGATGTGTAGAAAATAATTGATGCCAAGAAACACATGAGATGATGAATCTCTAGATATTACCAGTGTGTTTTCTGCATTTTAAAAAGCACTGTGGTGTACACACACAGATGCAACCAGTGTCGGAGAACCCTTCAATGAAACAGTCTGAGGTTGTTTATTACTTTTTAATGCTCTTTTTAATAATTCAAGAGCCAGCATTCAATATTGAGTACTCTGTGTTAACAAAAGATGGGATCCAGGGGCATTTCTGGTGGTCAGACGTATTTCCTAATGTATAATTTCTGTGCATTTCCTCATTTTAAAACATTTATTTACTTGCTTTGTATGTATATTTCATTGTATGTACATAGGAACAAATATTCCAATTCCCCTTTTTGCGATTTTATCATTTCTTTCATTTCTATTTTCTAGGCTAGGAGGCATTTGTTCAAACCACCCACACTATGTGAGGTTTACTACACTTGTGTAACCTCTTTAAAGGTGAGAGCAGTAAAATTGCTTCAAGATAATTTCAGCAACTTAATGAATGACTTTGAATTTACTGTATAGTATATTATCTTTAGGGAAATTAATGCCACAAGTTTTAATTACCCTGTCATTCTTATTTATTCTTACGGGGAACCAATTAATACATGTAATTGCGCTCTTAAAGCTCCCCATTAAAAAGCTTTTAAACAGCCTCCTTCTGTGCAGCGTGGAGGAGAGCTCTTCATATCGGCTGCAGTCGGAGTTCTGATTTTTCATAAAAATACAGGATCAGGGAAAAACTTTGACATAAGACATTGTTTTTCAAGGAATCTTTCAAGGCAAACCGAAAAAGTAGGAATAAATAAACAAACCTCTGATCTCAGTGTGAAAACAGAGCTTGTATTCTTGATGAGAGAGGTGATTGATAAGTTCATGGCTTAAGGTAGAAAGAGACGAGTTTACCAGGTCTTATTAAATGCGTGTGAAGTTCAAATCTTTGAGCGTTCATGCAGAAAGTGTTTTCTGGTATTTTCAAAATTTCCAGTCAGTGATATCTGAGAAAATGGGCAACATCAACCTTCATCCAAGAATGCTTGTTTGACCTCGTCCAGCACCTGTTCTATCCATCTGATTTGGCACCTTCAGGCTAAAACCTTTTCCTCAAGATGAAGAAAGAGCTGATTGGTCACCTTTTTGACTTAAATAATGTTGAAGATCACTTTCTGGTGATAAAAGATGACAATTCCTACAAAGAAGGAATCCTTATTCTTCAAAATAGATGGACTAAGTTTGTTAATGTGCTCTGTTTTTGTAAAACCAACTTCTTCTACTTCAGGTCATGAACTTCTTAATCACTTCTTGTATAATAAATCTGGTTGTGATTATTGATATTTTTAGTATTTTTTTTAAATTCCTTCAGCTTTAAACTAATTTGTATGCTGTAGATTGAGCAATGTCAAAAGAGTAAAATCATTTTCTTTCGATTTCCAATATATCCCCGTTTCTCTCATATGCAAACGCCTACCTCCACATGCTGCTTGCATTATTAGTTTAATGCTCTTTTTTTCTCCTCATAAAATGAAATAAATGCAAAAATCATTTCCAGTTGATTTATGAGCTGACCTGTTGGTTCTTGTACTTGATGAAATTTGGTGTTTTTTCCTACCATTCCTGGGCTCAGGGTATTTTTTTTTTGTTTTCAGTGCTGCACTCTGTTTTTCCCTGATAGGATGGTTGGAGAAAAACCCAGCAGAGTCCTGCTGATGGGGAGTGGATCCTCAGGCCTTTTTATTCCTCCCTCAGGAAGTGATTTGGAGGCAGAGAACCGAGGAAAGAAGAGCAGGCAAACAAGAGAAAGTCAAATCAATTTGGCAGAGTGTTTTTTTTTTTTTTTGACTCAATCATTAAAGAGGGACGTCAGTTAATTAATAAGTGGCTCTATTGTGACTAATGTAGCCCAAACACACAATCTGCCTTAAAGCATATAATAATGCACACAGAGACTGAAATATGGAGTCATACTAATGATATTTACCATAGTAGTCAATATAGCTATATGCAAAACACACTGATGGATTAACTTTTTCCTGCAGCCTCTGAGCACAGACTGTCTTTAAAGGGAGCTAACATGAGCTAACAACGCTACAACGCTGGCTCTGTGATTTTGAGCACCAATCAAAGCTTACAGTCTAACTGTGTTTAACTTTATTAAATAGAAGTTGTGGTTAGCTAATGTGTTTGTGTGCTACATCCAGCAATATTAAAATATTATAAAGAGTAACATTGCTAATAGGGGCTAAATCTGTTAGCAGTTTTTGAGTTTGCTTTGCTATGGAGAGGCAGGACTCATTTGATTGGCTAAAACTGACAATCCTGTCAAAAAAATGAAATTCGAAAAAGAGCATTTTAAAATTATCTCCACAAACACTAATGCTATGATGGAAACAAGAATAAGTAATAATATTTTATTGATACTTATATTTTATTATCAAAATAGTTTCACTAATTTTTGTAATTATTTACATTACAGGCCTGCCATTTATTTTTTGCAATAATTCATTTCATATTAATCTATCTGTCTTATAATGAATGCACTGGGCCTTTTGTATGACTGTTACAACATTGAAATGTAAAAAAAGATAGAGGCTAAGCGCCATTTTGTTAATTTAGTTTTATAAAGAAAACTAAATCACTGAGAGGCCGTTTTCAAAAAGGACAACTTTACAACATCCATTTTCAGCGTCCTTAAATTCTTTTGTCTACATAATTAGAGTCTAAAGCTCCTTATCTCCACAAAGTCATGGATTTTATGTCCTCAGTAATCTGAATAACCTGAATCTGAAGCGACCACGCAGAACAAAAGCCGGGGCACCATAACCAAAAGTGTCCTTGTGAAAGTACGTACTCTAAAGGTAAGAAACAGTGACAGCTATTAAGTGCATGGAAAATATAAAACATAAAAAAGTCTTGCCAACTCTTTCAAAAAATAATGGAGCTATCAGCTGTAATGACATGGCCTCTGCAGCGGGAGACTCAGGGAATATTCAATCTGAAGGCTGTAAAAGAGCATTGTCAACCCTGTTAACAGCCGACCCCTAAAAGCAATGTCTGGTTACATGTTAGGACTAAACCAGTGGAAGCACTTCCTCTGTGCACTCCATCTACCCCAAGGAGATTGAGTGTGAAGATAATGCACCAAGAAAGATGTCATAGTCACAGCTTAGGCCTCCCCTCCCATACCAATGTAGCCGTACTCTGGAGGCATCAACAAGGTGTAGGGACAAGAAAGTGATAAATCTCATACACGCTGACTGAAAGCTCACAGAGTCAGATGCTGTTAAGGCAATTTTTTTTTCTTTTCCTTCCCCTCTTTTTTTTAACACTGGTTGAATAACCGGTTCACTTAGAGCAAAAAAAAAGAAGAAGAAAAAAAAGATTTCTATATTCCATCCATCGCACCTTGAACATGATGAAATGAAGCCTTGAGACTGTACACACACACACACACTAACACACACAAACACACTCAAAGATGACTGTCCTCATTAAAATTGCACCAAAGGATCCTCGTTGCATCTCTGCCCCGATGACCTTGTGTGACTGCAGAGAGCAAAATGTCATAAGTACGGATTGTAATGTATTTTTGACAGGGTTATTTCATGTGGTCACATGGGAAATAGAGATGTCAGCACATTGTTGTCAAGCCATAATGTAAACAGATATTTTACATGCCTGTCAGACTGGCCCTGACGTCAGGAGACTGTGAGAGAGCAGCTGCCTCAGGATCACATCTCTAATATTAGATTTACAACAAATACATCAGTGTTTCATACACATATAAACACCTTGAAGAAACATAGAAATATTAAATCAGTCTGGGGGGAAAAAAATACAGCAAGTTTCAGGGTTTAAGACAAAATCTTGAGTCACAAATTACATGAACAATACTTCTGGGCTGTTTAACGAGGCTCGGTGTTGCACAGTGTTTGCTGGGCTTTGTGTGCTTGCATAGTGATTGTGTCCTCACATTAGCAATCAGGGCTATGTACTTTAAGAGTGACAGTAATGAATTACTTGCTCTTTATGGATGGCAGGGCACCCAGATAAGTGATGTCTTTCCCTACAAATTATTCTGTTCCAAGATGTGCACTTTCACATCACTGTGGCACCAACAATCTCCTGCTGATTAACAAACAGCCATCGGCTGCGGCCAACACCTCTGTGATTGTAGCTCCACGTAATTACTGGTTTGATATTCGTTCAACAATTCTTTAGAAAAATTCAAAACTTATTCACTCTTTTTATAAACTGGCCTTTTATGTTATTGCAAAATTTTTTTTTGAATGTTAAGTGTGTTGAATATGACTTACAAACATCTGCGATTATCTTCTTTTTTTGGCAAATTATGAATGCCATCGATTATTTAAAGTTAGAAAACAAAATATGTTGTTATGTGGACTTTGTCACCTGATAATCTCTTTTATGCCATGCCATCATTTCTACGGCCACTAGAGGGCTTTGTCACTTAAACGTAAGCATAAACATTACTGTGATTGGTTGGTTAACAGACAAGATGTAGTTGCACCAGTTGTTCACATTTACTGGTACTTTTACATTTTACATTTAATCAACTGCAAACTTCTATGTTTTTGACCTTACAAACTGAAATTGAATGTATAGCTAACACAAGAATAAAGTTCACTTTAGATTTATTTAAAATATAACATTTTCAAAAGTGGAAACTGGCATAAACCACACCACCTATTTAATTTATGTGACCATGTGCTAGTGTTTTTAAAACAATCATATTTCCTATTGCACCAACATGGGATAAAACTCTTCTCTGTATGTTTAATTTAAACATTTTCTTTTTAAACTTCCCCTTTCAAACACTTACAGTGAAAAAACACAAAGTACAGCAGATATCAATTCAACAATCCTGAACAAGCGGGAGCTATAAAGCTTTTATAGCCAACAGTAACTATAACAACACCCTCAACACTTTCACCACCTCTGGATCTACACTTAAGAGCCACTTTGAACACACACATACAACCCCCCCCCCCGCGCACACACACACACACACACACTGCACCGCACCGCTTCCAACCTTGGAGTCACACATGGGAATATGAAGCCTCCTGTACGATTCACACTGGAGGTTGTGAATATGGAAATCAAGGCCACCTTCAAGTTTTAATATGTAGACCCAGACCTAAATTTTAGAGTCTTGTTTTTGCACCCAAATCTCTGCAAAAACATGAGCGGTGGGAGCAAACAGTCATGATATGAAGATATTGCACCTAAGCTAAACAAAAACTGAAGAAATTTATAGACTTATGTGAGTAAAAGTACCCTTTTTTATCTCAATTGCATCATGCTCATGAAATTGATACATTTATTACCTTTATTCATAAGAGTCCTCCTTTCTCTGATGAAAAATATATTCCAGCTTGCATCATTGCTTGACCTGCTTCCAGTGGTTTGGAGATGAATGAGATCAGTGATGAAATATGGAAGAGAATGACGTGTGAATGATATGAATTTGAATGTATATATGGATGTTGCATGTGTACGTGTATGTATATGGATGGGTTGGTCAGGATTTTGGGGGCGAAAGACTTATACTTGTGTCTCACAAGTATATTGTCTATTATTATTTCTAATGGCTGTCTTAACTCTGTTTTTATGTATTTTTTTGGCTTTTTTATCCTCTTTATTTCTTCCTTTCCTGTGCTTCACTTAAGTTATGAAAAAACAAACTCTGAAACATCTGATTTCCCAGATGTTTTTTCCAAATGTTATACTGAAATTAAATTCTAAAGACAACTAGTAGAAGAATATTTTTAAAAAAAACATCATTAACAACAAACAAAATGTTTTAAAAACCCTCAATAGATATTTTAGAAGCCTTTAGTTTAGATGTTAGTTTTCATTTCCACTTTTTTTTTTTATCACAGACAATAAAGTGTTCTGATGGCGGATCTGCACAGCTTCGTCGCACACAGAGTCTGGTGAATTTCAACGCACCATCAAAAGAAACAGCACTATCAGGGCAAATGAAGGGAGCCAAGAAATTATTTTAATGTGGCACATTTTACATTCAGTGCATCCGCTGTACACGGATAGGGCACAGATCAGTGGGGTGTGCTGCCATGTTGCCTCTAAGCCGCTGGTGTCCAGTTCTGTTCCCTGGAAGATATGCAGGTTTAAAAATTTCAGCCAAATTCAACACCAGCTGACTTGTTCCTCTCTGTCTGGTTGAAGGCACGCTGATTAGTAAAATTAGTGGGTAAGGTTTGATTGGATTGAAAACCTGCACACACATTTTTTGGGTGAATAATGTCCTACAGAGCCAGACTGCACAGCAGACACCCTCAGAGCAGCCAAACAGCATGCCTGGGAATGTTGTAACATTACGCTCGTGTCCATCATTCTCATGCACAATGAACAGATGCAATGAACAGATGACCTGTTAAGACAAGGGTTAATGAAGCACAGAGAAGTTTTTTGTTATAGTTTTTTTATCCAGTTAAGTCCATAAGAAATGTTGCAAGAGGAATTTTTCTGCACTTTAATTTAAATACAACTTATTATGAATGCATTGCAACAGCAGCAGACAAGCACATGTTAAAAACTCAACTGAACTCCCTTCATGTGACTGCAGGCTGAATAATTCAGTGTTATTTGTACTGAAGACCTTTTTCACTCAGAAACTGTCTGAGCCTGTGATAATGTAACAGCGTTTAAGGACTGACAGAACACGATTGATGCTATCTTTAATTGAGATTTTCTCCGTGTCCTCGCTGGCTCAACAGAATGACCCAGAAATGACAACTGCTTTCACTTCAATCAGCTATTTGAATCTAAGAAAACTTCTTAAAAAGACATTTCTGTAAAAATGACTTTGGTTGAGTTTTCTTACTCCAGTACTTTTAGCAAGTTGCCTTTGTTGCACCTGTGCTTTGTGGGAAAAAAGATAATACTTCTCACTTTTTGTGTTTTCTCAGTCTGATACCTTTAGGCTAGTTTTCATAATAAATACTTCTAGATTTCAACAATTCTATGTTTGAACATATATTTAAGACAAATTAGCATGAGGATTAAAAAACAAATATTACCTAAACATCCAGACATGTCAAACATCATTCTTAGTCTTGTACTCCAATATTAATGTGAAAGCAGCATTTTTACTGCTGTTGTTGTTTGGGCTGCAGCTCATTTTGAACAGTTTTTATATCAGCTAATGATTATTCCATCAGCCTAAAGGGACACTTTTATGAATGCATGTTTTGTCCAACCAACAGCTGAAGTGTTTTACAAATAATATAAATTTTGTTATTATTACAATATTTAAAAGCAGAAGCAGCAAATCCTCACAGGTGTGAACCTTGACCATTAAATGTTTTTATTTTTTAAAGGACAGAAAGTAATATCAAAATAGTTGTCAATTAACTTCAGTCCTTGAACTGACAAAGTGTTTCAGCTCTACCTGAACATTTTCATTATTTTAAGGCAAAAAATCTCCCTCATTTAAGTAATTAGTGACTAAAAATCAAATAATGTCAAGAAGTAAATGCAAAATATTTCCTTGGGAACTGTGGCAATTAAAAAAAGCAGAATTGGCATTAAAAGAAAGAAGAAGAAATAAAGTTATGTTATTTACATTTTTTTTAATTAAATATACTTACTTTCCTCTTTGCCTGCAAAAGCAGTGGTGTTTTTAAGCTTCCCTATCCACCCATTATCCTGGAGCTTTACATCAATGTGTAAATCTGTCACATAATAAAAAGTTGACACATGTGTCATATAGGTCACAGTCAAAGGAAGGATACTACTCTTCAGGTAATAAATCACACCTGGTGACAGTATTTAGAGAAGATTAATGACATGTTTGATGATTACACAAGTCAGGAGAAACACCTTGAAATGTGTACCTCATTTTATTTATATCATTCACACTCTTAAGATTTGTGCATCTGGTTTATTAGAAAGAACTGCTGATATTTTGCAGAAAACACATTTTAAGTCATGTGTTAGCAGGGATGCTAAGATACTCAAAGGCTAACTTAGTTTTTCACAAGGAAACTTTGAGACATGTTTACAAAATATCAACATTTATTAATTGCTCTATTTTCCTTGTTGCAGAACATCACTTTTTTCATGGCTATTGATATGAATTTGTGTTTAATTAATTGTGCCTTTTCATTTTGGTCTAAGTCATTGGAATTCATGGTGCATTGTGGCTGCGATGCGAAGAGTCAAAGATAATAAAAAACTTGCCGCGTGGCTCTGCCCAGATCCTTGGAGTTATGATTTCAATTGCTATGCACAACTTGATGTTCAAGGTCTGGAGTCTTTCTTGAATGAATGCTTGGAATTTTGCTCTGGGGGTTAACAAGGAGGCTCCATATACTGTTTAACAATTCAGCCCATGCTCACCCCACGTGACGGCGCATGCAATAGGGCCTGCACTTGTTTATATCTCTGGATAAAGCATCCCACTGGCCGCAAATTAAGCATTCAGGCTCGGCAGCCTTGTTGTGCTCCAGTATGACGTGTTTAGAGTACTGATCTGACTCTGCGCCCTAGGTACACCGCAATCTTGTTTAGGGGCTTCATAAGTTCTGAGGCTGTCATATCCTTTGAAATGACTTCAATACACATGATTTGCACTTGATATAGAAATAAACTCACTGTTTTCTTTTAATGGAGATACTTTTGTGAGGGTTTATTGCTTGGAAGTGATTGCAAATTACAAGCAGAGGTTCTTTTTTTCTGACAATAAGATAAGGAAATGTAGAGAGAAACATTCCTTTTTTCTAGACGGTGAAATAAATAAAGGTCACATTAATCAGACACAACATCTCCGCTAAAATGTTTTAGAACAAAAAGCCATGGACCAAAGTCTTTTCACTTTCAGCAGAGAAATCTTTTTTTTTTGTGCAGTTCAGTGTTGAAACCTCCTATTAGAGGACAAAAATAAATATTAAAGACATCTTTGGATCCCTCAGCTGCTTTCACTTTGACTGACATCTCTAATCCTTTCTAATTCTATTTCTATCTGTAGAATATAAAGTAACCTTATTCCCTGTATATGTTCACCCTAAACACAGTTCAATTAAACGTGGTCAAAATAAATTCACAGAATAACCCCTCATTCATTTTGAGCCCCTGAATTCAGCCTGCCAGAGCAGAAATGTCAGCACAGAGATGCAGATCAATGATATGAAAAGACTTTCTCAAACACATTTTATTTTGTATTTCCCTCTCAAAACAAGACAGAAAATAATGATTTGCTATCAGTGAAAAAGCAAGATTTAACAGCTTTAGAGTCATTTTTAAATCTTCTCTGTTTGAGGCAATTTACTGCAACAAGCATCTAATATTATTTGTTCTTATTGAAAATTAGAAACATATGATCAGTCATTGATGGCCCAAAGCCTGAACCAAGTATCTGAACTGCAGAACAGAAAACTAAATCTGCAGTCACATCTTCCCTGAAATATTTTGTAACAGAGGTGGTTTTGGTCTGGTCTGTTTTCTGCAGGACACAAGTTACTGAATGATCATAGAAATATCATAGAAATATTATATATATAAAGACAGCTGTGTGTCTGTATGACCCTCACTGTCTACCACAACTTTACATTTCTACTTGTCACTTTGACCCTGGTGGTGACACTTCTCTGTCGAGTTAATAGGCTCTAATACGCTTTAAAATGATGAAATACAGAGAAGAGTTTAGAGGATATTATAGATTTGGATGACACTGACAGAGGATAGCAGTGCTGTTGGTATGAATGCATATCTTTATATTGACATTACTGCCTCTATGCAAAAGCTAATTGGAAGCTAAACAAAGAACAAAAAAAAAACCCAAGTCTGTACTTCAGGACCATGAACAGCGCCATGGATTTATCAATACACAGCACAGTTTAACTACTGATATTTCAGAGCCACGCATAGATTTTTAGTTGAACAGACCTCGGTCAAATGTAGGATCATTAAGTCAAGCAGACCAGGCTAACATATTAACATGAACGACCCCTCTGCCTCTGCACTCTCTCTGCTACTGTAGGGATGCTATGTTAAACTATAGAGGCATGGCTGCTTTACAAGGGGGATTCGTTTTGGTCATTTTACTTATAAGGGGTGGATGGCATCTTCTCTTAAATCCCCACTTTGTATGATCACATTTGAGGTGTATGAACTCGGAAATGAGATGTTTTCTCAACAAATGTTACCACCTGCATAAACATCTGCAGCAGCCACCTCACACCTGACTGTGTTTGATTTCAGTCCACTGGCTGTTTCAGTTCAATGCGGCCTTGTATAAGATGAAATCGCCCTCCACATGTGTCACAGACACATTAGGAAGAGTTATTATTGAAGCAATTAATAGATCCTATCTCGCACTGACGACAGGGGAAAAGCTGGATCCAACACTTTAGTGACAATTCCTCTGACAACATATTACATGCATAATTAAGCACAAGATCTCAGTTAAGTGCTGAGAGGTAAATCTCTGAGGATGATACATACAAGAAGAGACAGATGTCCTTATTTTATATTTTTAGCACTTAGCCGTGTTTCCTGTGTGCTTGGCGCTGAGACAGCCCCGAGTGTGAGCTGCCTTTCCTTTTTATTACGACTCCGTTCTTCAATTAAACTCCCTGCATTTTACACAGATCAATATGGACGAGTCTATAAAAATGTCAATACCTGAAGCATAGACTGCAGCTCCGGAGAAGATAATACAGCGTCCCCCATGTGTGTTTGGCTAACAAGTTCCCCCCTTTGAACTTAATGCAGGCTTCCTTTGTGAAATACCAAAGCATTGATTAATCCATCTGTACTGATCTGAATTTTCTCTGAGATGTGTTGCATCCCTTTGAAATATTCAAAGCAGAGCTCTTGGAATAACTATTATATGGACCTCTGCTCTCATAGGGGTGAGCAATGAAAGTGGCTGCATACAAATTAAGTATAAGCAAAGCAAAGGGAGCAGGGAGTGATTGAAACCACACTTGCATGATCATGCTTTCAGATAAAAAATAGCAAGTCATTCATTACAGAGTTCTTGTGGATAAAGTTGATTGGTTAATTAAGAGCAGCAGGGGTGAAATATTTCAACTATGTACATATGTGTTATCGTGTGGAAAGATTAGTTTATCATATCAGGTGTCCAGATACAGGGATTTTAAAATTTTCTGACAAATTTGAGAATTTTTAAGTTCCTGCATGCCTTTAAAATCTCCTGTCAACTTATGTTAACATTTATCTTAAAGCTCATTGATATACCAGAAAAAAATCACACTTAAAAGAGGAAAAGTGGACTTTTTGGGGACAAATAGCTTTCACAGGACAGTGATAGTGCTGCATGTGCAGGCATTTTTTCCACATGAACTTACTTTTGATTAATTCAACAAGATTCCAAGAAATTAAAATGAATGTGCAGCTTGTCAGGATACTGTCCCATCACTCAGCGCTGAAGTGCATAAACACTGCATGCATTAAATAATGTGACGCTCTGCAGAGCAGTTCTCTGTTTCACTCCCTTTATGTGGTTAAAATTATAACTGTCTCTGCCTCTAATTGCTATAATCATGGAATAGCAGAGACATTATTGTGATACAAGTTAAACACAACAACAGGCTGACTGTTTACACTCATAAAACAATATCATATCAGGTGATGCTTGCTGTTGAAATTTAATGATTATGCTAATGGGTCGGTGGCTTGTCTTTAAATTAATTAAATCTGAAAATATATTCATTGTGGATGTATGAGGGCGCATTAAATAAAGCCTTTTTCCCTCTTTGTTGTCCCACTGCTGTCACACTGGGAGCAGGATAATATTTAAAGTAATGCTAAAATTAATTGAAATATTAAGGAGCAAGAGCGTTGTGTAACTTGTGTTTGTATTGCAAAGCACTATGCTTACCTGGGGAAGGTAGATGATGTACAGAGTATTTAGATGTTTTAAGGGTGACTAGTGCTTGACTAGAAAAATGCTACTGGATTGTTGATAGGTTGGTAACATATTAGGAGACTTATGCCTTAATCCTTAAGGTTAAATACATTTTCTCACAAAGCATAAATTCAGTGATTTTAACCAATTCAAACCGTATTCTCACATCTTTTCATCGGCTCCACATAAAGTACAGAATTGATTTTGGATTAACACATGAAACGCTCCTATATAGTCTTGCCTAGTCCTGAACTTCTGCATCCCTTTTTTACTTACTGATGTCTTGACTCATCTGATGAAGGTCTCTTACATATATGCTGCATCCTCTGCATATCCAAAGGTCACTGTGCTTTCGTAACCCTCCATCAGTAGATCAGCTGAGTCTGTAATTGGCTATTTAAAATTCTCATATCCTATTTTCAGCAAGTTGTTTCCTTAGCAATGAGGATGTAATTTATCTTAACATATATTATAATTTATATGACGGCTGTTTATTTTTATTTTTCGTGCAAGCCCCTTAGGGCTTTCTTTTATTTTGACCTACTTAAGTTAGATTGACGGAGTCAGTAATCCTTTTTCTGTCGATGTTATATCTGTTTTCTTTTAAAACCTTATGATTTTATGACCTTCGCCCGTCTGTCTTGCTGCCTGTGTGAAGCACTTGGTAACATGTTTTCTTTAAAGAAGAGCTCTCCAGGTCAGTTTCGTCCATTTTTAATTTCACCGTAGATAAAACTGCCCACAGCCGCTCATTTTAAGCAAATGATCCAGAATATTCAAAAAACAGGTTTTATCTACTCTTTCTACTTCTGCTGTGTTTTATGTTTTCCTGTGTCTGATGATGATGATGATGATGATGCTGCAGGTCAAAAAAACCCCTCTCATCTGTGGGGTCCATGCTGGCACGAGGCAACAATTGTTAGCTGGATCATCTGCTGCCCTCAGAGCGAAGCTACCTGGACCCTGACAGACCACAGGCAGGCCCCGGCCCGACACTCCAGGCGTCCACAAACTCAGCTGCTTTCTTCTCTAATTTTGCTTTAAAATATGCAGCAGTGTTAAACCTTCAGCTCTTATCAGCATTGCTGGCTGTCTCTGTGCCGAAATGCAGGGTGTGTTTGACTTTTCTTAAGAGATTCTGCAACAGGGGCAAGCGTCTCAGCTGGCCTCACAGTGTTATCTCCGGCACACTGCCAGTGTGATACAGTGTTCTGCACTCGGCTGGTTTCATCACATTAGAGGCCGACACACTCGTGGCACGATAGGGGAAATTAGTGGTTAGAGCCAGCCTCTGACTGTCTCACAGGAGGCTAAACTCGTGTTAGCAGTGGACACAGCGCTGCTCACTGTGACTTTTGGTAAACTTCTAATTCTACCAATCGTACAACCACTGAACTCTTTGAATTAGTTTATCCCCTTCAGTAAACTCATGCAGTGAACCAATTAACACGCACACCTCACTGATGTGCCTCACCACTTATCCACGATGAACACCATGCCTCTGCATACTCTCATATTACAGCGGCTCATTTTGTGTGTTAACAAAGAATATATTGATCTGTTACAGCAAATACAATTTACTGAAATGGATGTTTATGACAAAAGGACGGCATTATTGCCATGAAACTCAGTCATCATGCTAACTTTCACTGCAACTTCTATATTGAGCATGAGAACAAATGATTTAGTTTTTTCTAGTCTTCTTGTTTCAGAACATAACATATTTGATATCATTTTTACCATGAACTGAACACTTTGTATATTCTACAGGTTAATTACTGGCTAACCCTCTCTACAGAAAAAAGAAATTACTTGTTTATTCTTTGTAAAATCATATGCAATTAGCACTCCGAGTATGAAATACACAACACCAAAGTGTAAGCAGAACCAGAAGTGAAAATTTAATGATGTATGTATTGTGTTTATTTATATACGTATTTTTTTCATTTTTAATATAAGAATTGTTTATTTTATTTTGTTGTATTTTGCAAGTGTTTTAGTGGTCAGCACATGTTCAAGTGTTAATATTATTATTAATAATAATGATGGTAACTTCCTCTGATCTTATGAAAGTACACTGGTTGCATGTTACATCATAACCAAATAATAAAATACATTAATAACTAACAACATGATTTAGACTGTTTTTTGCTGTTTTTTTTTAATACAGACGACTACTTTTGTATGCATCTAATTTTCTAATGTTGCTACTACAACAATAAGTTAACACTGAGGGTTATAAGTGAATGTGATTATTATATTGATAATATTAAATTATAATCCAAGGATTCTAATTAAAATCCGTAATTAGGTTTTTTAATAAAGTCTCAGTTGACAAAGAGCAAATAATGAGCCTGTGTACTGCACCACCCTAAGAGCCTCAAGGGGCAGCATTGGTTGTAGTATGAAATGCTAATGAACAGACTCATTCAAAGCCTTTTTTCATGAGATAAAGAATGAAATAAAAAGACTCATTCAAGTGCAATTTTTTAATGGGAGAAGACAGACAGACTGATGCTAAAAATTATATAAAAAAACTTTGCTGTCCTGCATGATTTTATGAAGAAAAAAACATATGCAAACATGCGGGAATCAGTGGGTCATTGATCTAAAATTATAGATTTGTAACTGTCGTGGATTGCAGAGCTTGTAAGAATCACTCAATGATACTTTCTTCTGTCAAGCTGCCATTTATGGCATAATCAAAATATCACCATATAAATATATCACCTTATGTAAATATCACTAGCTTTTCAAGACTGTAAAACAAAAGTAGAAGACAAACAAAAGACAAATATAGCGCAATGCAGATTTCAAAAAGACATATTGATGGAGGAAAGCAAATGGAGGATGGACTGAATGGAAGGTGCATGCTCTCTTCCTTAACGTGCATCAACACCAGAATACAGACATGGTATTTCATTTGAACAAAAAAAGGAAACTGTAGATTTACAATAAAAGCACCTGTGGGAGTGAAGATGTTTGTGACTATGTTTAACTCGGTTTTGGACTATTTAAAGAGATGATATAGGCTAAGTCGATGTTTTTTTTTAGACTCGGTCCTGGACTCCCTGCCTGGCATGTTTTAGATGTTTCCCTCTTTTAACACACCTGATTCAGGTAATCAGCTCATCATCAAGCTCTGCAAAAGCCTGATAACAAACCATTCATTTGAATCAGGCATGTTGGAGCAGGAAGCCCCCAGACCAGCACTGAAAAACACTGTGCTCAGTCATTTTCTCCTCCATTTGTTTTGTTCTGGCCAATTCTGTTCAGCAGCTCCATCACACTGTTAGCTGCTATAAACACAGGCACCATATCAGTTTACTGTAGAAGACACTAATGCATATATTTCACCTTCAAATTTATCATATTATTTTTATAAAACTTAATCAATCCTTGAGCCATAGAAGAATAATGCATTCACAATCATTTAAACAAAAACAGTTTCAACTATTAAATGATCAAATTATTACATATAAAATAGTTTATTAAGTGATTTTAAAACAGAAAAGCCGATTGCCTGTTTAAAATATGGTGCTGCAGCATAGAGTTTGACAAAACACTGGGTTCATTTCGGGATAAATCTCGTAAAACTAAAACAAAAACATAACCTCTTTGCAGCAGTAGCCGACGCTGATGCCAAGAACTCAGAGTTGTCGCGTTATTTATTTAATAGTGTAAATTTAATTTCTACTGACCCCCCATAAACATAAACTTAATAAAACCTGACAATCCCCCAAAATCTGTTTTCTTTTCTTTCCTCTAAATAGCATATTAAAAATTAAACTATTCAAAAGCCGCATCGCTCCACATATTGCAGTCATTACTCTCTCAGCTGACACTGGGAAATCTTAAATGAGAAATGAAAGCACTTTCTACTTAATGCAGGAGGGGGAAATTTTCCTCTTTGATTTTTTCGAGCAAAGGAAGATGACAGGTACATTTTGCACATCAGATGATCTAGGCGCTTTTTAAATAAAAAATAACTTAAACTGACATATGTGTCCATTGTAAAAACCTGATTTAAAAAAAAAAATGTTGCAAAAATAGTCTAAAGTTTCCATAAAGCTGCAAAACTGGACAAACTCACAGCTGTGGTCAGTGTTTTACAGCTTGTAGGAGGATTTGTGAACAGTTGAGGCCATTAGCCAGGTGCATCATGGGCATAAGGCTGCCTTTTGAATCTCAAATAGCTGAATAGATGCGATTTAGCATCTTAGAATTAAAATGTGTAAAAGTGTTGATAACAAAATTAAACATGGCAGCTAAAAAAGTACAGCTATGACAGAAATTACTTCCTTTTTTCCCCCTGCACTTTATCTCCTGTTAAACTTATATTCTCAAGTGTCACAACTGTAGGTTTAAACCTGAACAACAGAGTAAAATGTGTATTTCATGGCATTTATACGCCTCATGCTGCTCCTGTTTGCGAGATGACGGATGTGTAAACCACAGATATGTGGCACAACACCTGTCAGCAGTAAAGCAAAGTGATAATAATTAATTCAGTCAGTGTCTGAAATCTCAACCTCTGCTCGCTGTATCCGATTGAGACTTTACCTGCAGCAACATCTGGGCTGCTAAGTGCAGAAGCTTTCTCATGATGACAGCTCACTGGGTGACAAACAACGACAGGAAGTGACATGACACAGGAGGCAGAGTGTGATGTTATTGATGGTGAGCTTGTGCTGATCATTTCATTGTGTTAATCAAAGTAAATGCAGCTATTGTTTCTGAACCTGAACCTGAAACATACTCAACAAATATGATGCCTATAGTTTTTTTTCCATTGCTGCACATCAACTGTATACTAAATTATTATTTTTGTCTGCAAAACAATCAGCAGAAGTAAGTTGAAATTCATGTTGAATTGAAATGTTATGTTTATAAGGCAGAGAGCCTGTTTACTGAAGCCTCACAGTCCCTGAAGACTATTTTTACTGTTTCCTGCACAAAATCATACAGCAATAAAAAGAAATGGTGGATTCTTTAAGAGCTGCGGTACAAACAGATGATCAGTTCCAAAGCTTTAGCCACATTTTTGCTCAAAATACTGAACAACTGCTCACTGCATCTCTTCTGTATCGCTCCTGCTGTTGAGAAGTTTCTCTGGTTTGTGTTTTTTGGGAAAGTAACGTTCAAAAATCTTTTTTTTTTTTTTTTACTAGTCATGCATTTTTAAAGAGTGCACAGCTTCACTTTCACATGACATACTCTATTTGCTACAAAATACATCTGATGCACCCTCTGCCACAGCTGGGCTGTTTGAGCTGTCAGTGCTCGCTCTTTCGCTCTGCTCCTGGTCCTCCTGCTCACGTAGCACTTCACCAGGAAGCTCAGCGGCTAACAGTTCAATCATGTCGGTTCAGGAGGATTTTTCAGGAGGAAAATGTGTCTTAACTTGGGACTTGGTGACTGAAAGAACCTTTGACACAGACGCAAGGATCACTGCTTCGGTTTAAGAGGCTTAGTAGTTGCTTTCTGCATGTTCATGCTGGTTGTGTTTGGTGTCTGTTTGCTTAGCAACAGGCTAACATTAAGCTGGCTGCTTTATTTCTTGCCTACAGATGCTTGCAGACGAATGTTGGTGTCTGCTAGCTGCTAATTTCTGTTGTAGTGTTTTTTTTTTTTCTTTTGATTGTTGCTCGGCGTGTTCATTATGATGCTTTCATGCTGTTGATTGTCACAGCAGTGAAAATGAATACTTGGGTTTCAGTATTATGAGTGTTTTGGGCTGAATTGCTTTTGCAGCATATTTTCCCCTTGATTGTTGCTGTTGTTTTATTGGGCTCCTTCTTATTGAGACTGCCAAGTCTCGAGTAATATTGTGTTTTGGCTTCAGAGGTGTAAACACAACTGCAGCTTTGCACACATCCCTTTCACACAAATACTTTTCCTGTAATATCGGCTTCATGGGAAAGTCAACATGTTTTTGTCGTACACTGAGTATGTTGACATTTACATTTTTCTACCCACATCATCCTCCAACTGCTTCTCACTTGCAACTTGTCACATGTGGCATCTTGTTCAGGACCCCTTGGTGTCGCTCTTTATAGCAGTGGGATCACCTCATTAGTGTCTGTTAGCAATCCACAGGGGCTTTCAATAACTACAGGGTAAACTCATCTGCATCAACGTTGAAGACTCATGACAGTTTCAGCCAAAAGAAGCACAAAGAGCAAATTAGTCTTAACATGGGCAGAGTTCAGGAGAGAGTGGAGGGTCCCGTAGCAAAGCTTTAGCAAGGAGGCTAAAGACATGAGTTTCTGTAAAAGCAAAAACTGGTCATCCCAAACATCCCAAATCGAGGCAAACTTAGTTCCTCCATGTTCCTTCACTGACTTTATGACTTTGAGTAAATTATTTTGCTTCCTTTTCTCCTTTGTAACTTCGCCAGTGCTTCAAAAAAAACTTTGTGTTTTATTGTTGAGTGAGATCAAAAAATGGTCAGCGCATTTTCTTTTCAAAAAAAAAACTTCTTTATTGTACAAAATCAATGCTACTATAGCAGAGTTCAGCAGCAGTATTTTGGATCTGCATAAGCATTATCTTTGTGTGATCTGATCATAACTGTGCAGAAAATGCACAGGAAGTCTAAAAATAAGACTTAAATTATTCCATCAGTTCTTAAAAACAGAAATGCTTTTTAAATAATCATTTATTCTGAAACTTCCATGTGTTTTTAATGTTGCTGACACGTATGTCTTAAATACCAAAAGATTTTGAGCCATTTGGCATGTATTTGAATGAAAAATGTTACTCTAAATGATATTCAAGTGTTACAGTGATTGCTAGCAATGTGGAGGGTTTGTATCCTATTAAAATACACAGAGTGGTGGTTAAGGGCAATTTTTTCTGATGAAAGTTCATCTGAACCTAAATTTTGACATTTTTTGCTGCTTCTTTGTTGTTGGATAAACCAGAAACACGTGACTGTGGTGCCCTATCACTTCTATTATAAAAAGAAAGCAGATTCAGCTTTTCTAAGGCATTATGGCAATAAGAGAACCATTCATTCTTACTTCTCATTATGAGATCTTCTGCTGGAGAAGAGGAATACGGCGGATGACGGCCTGCAGCCTGGGGACTACATCTCGGTGTAACAAGTCAAAGTAAAATATTTAATTGAACACACCCTCCTGCTTCAGTGATCACAGCTACAAATCAAGTATAACTTGATCATGCCTCTCTTGCCACACAGAACAATCTGACATCCTGAGACACCTGGGATTTAAGAGCTGTCTCTATTAGGTTCATTTAGACTTTCATGTGTAGTAAAGTAGGAATAAAAAACTGGCCTCTGGGCCACTGGGTATTTCAACGATTGTAAGCACAACTCTACTGCTCTTGATACTGCAAATTAATGCTAAACTGTACATCAGGGTTTGATTCAAGCTTCCATTTAATAAGCTACAAAAAAGGCAGTATCCAAAAGAGAGCCTTTTATGCAATTTTTCAATTCTGTTATTTGTAAAAAGTTGGATTTTTTTCTTTATTTTATATTTTTTCCACCTTCCTGTTCCCTTATTTTTGTGACCAATGATTATACTTGATTCTGATTGGCTTACAGATGTGGCTTCAGTAACCTGACATCTATGACACAGGTGTGTGATCGCAGATCTGGATAAACATGCCAGTGTTTAACTGAGGTAAAGACGGAAACAACCAGAGACACCAAACAGGTAACACAGACAATCTAAATATGCTTTTTTTATGCTCTTTAGTAACCTGGTTTATTTAAATCTATGTGTACATATTTACATGAAAACTCCTCGTCTAGCCCTCAGAATCACTTCCTGTTTTGCTTTATGTTGATTAGCAATGCAAACAGCAACAATTTGAGGACAGAAACTATTATTGTTAATTTTTAAAAAAGAAAGGGAAAGCCAAAGGTGGTTTTATAAGTAAATTTACAAAGTGTGTTAAAATATTTGACATTTTAAATATGATATTTAGTTGGCAAGTGACGCTGTATAGGTCATAATTTCATTTATCCATTAAAGCCATTTATCTTGGGTGGCGATGGCAGCAGGCTAAGTGAGGTATTCCAGCTATCATTCAGTACAGTAATGTTTTTCCAGCTCCTCTTAGGAGATCCCAAGAGGTTCATAAGCCAGATGAAATGTATGATCTCTCCAGCATGTTCTGGGTCCCTCGGGGTCTTCGTCCAGTTGGACTTGCCTGTAAAATCACCAAAGAAGACACCCAGGAGGCGCCCCGATCAGAGGCCTGAACCACCTCAGCTTGCTCCTTTCGACGTGGAGCAGCTCCCTCTGGATGTTTGAGCTCATCGCCTCCTCTGTGAGGCCAGCATGCACACGAAACTCATGTCTGCAATCTCATTCTTTCGTTCCTAATCCAAAACTCACAATGATAGATGAGAGTTGAAGCCCGTCGACCAGTAAATCGAAAGGTTTCCCTCTGGTTCAGCTTCGCTTCACCACAACAGTGAAAAAGACCAATAGTTTAGTTCTGAAGTGAAGTGTTACAATAATAAATTAAAAAAGCTATATTTTAACTCTCCTTACCTAATTGTTCATAAAAGTCATCCAACATTGTATATTTACTATATCTAATGTGTAACAAGTTCTAACTGAGATGCATAAACAGAAAAAATTGAAAAGAGTTGTCACATTTTAAGTTTGTCAGTGAAGGAGATCTTTAAAATCTAAAGAAACTGACTAAATAACCTGCCCGCATGTCACTGAGGATTGAACACAATAATCAACCAATCTTCACAACCAGCTATTTTAAATTTTTATGCAAATTCAATCTGAGAGATCACTGGATACTGCAGTAAGTGACTCCATGCAGCGGCTGTATTTTACTTGTCAGAAAATGTCAGCGAGACATTTTGAGAATTGAGACATTTTTTAATGGTAGATTCTGTAATAAGATTCTGTAAAGAGAACAATGTTTAGTCTGTTTAATTTCCAACCATGAGAAAAGATCTCATGGCTCTTGCTGCTTGTATTGAAGTTGTGTCACACTTACTTTGCTTTACTTTCTTTTTCTTCAAAGTTTTATTTAGGGGCTTTGAAATTGTTTTTTAGACCCTTGGATTATGTAGAAAAACCACATCTAGTGATGAATAAGCGTTTCTGAAAAAATAAAATAAAATAAAAAGTAACTCACACGAGGCCGCCCCAGAGAATCAGCTGCCCTAAGGCAATTAGAGTAGCTGTCAATGCAACAAACGGGACGACTGATAGCATTTATTTGAAGACAGCCAAAAAGAGGGAGAAAGAATTGTAACAGAGAGATACAAAACCTCCCCAATGTGTCTCCCTGCATGCAGATAAATTATTGTTTACTGCCAATAACGCCTTAATTATTTGTTAATCATTTGGCTACCTGACAGAAGCAAAACAGTGTTTTGTTACTGGCATTAAATCAACAGTTTGCAGGAAACTTTATGGTCTCACAGAAATCCTACTTAGAAAAAAAAAACAGTTTTAATGTAAAATAACTTGTTTAATCAACGATTCCAGACACTGAGCTGATGTTCATAAATAAATGCAGGAATGAATTTAAATGCAAGGGCCTACACTGTAAGGCAGCTGCATGCGTTTCTGAATTTCTGTCCTATAAAAATATGAAATCTCTTAGGTCCTTTCATGAGGGGCTGGTTGTCCTGAGGACAAGGTTATAATTCAAAGGGGACTGTGCATTTGCCATCTGTGCTCTAAAACTCTGGGACAGCCTCTCAACCTCTTTAGAGTTCGTCCCCAGACACGGTTTAAAATACTCTGCTCTGATTAATATTTTGTTTAACATGGTCCTCCAACATAAAGAGTTTTTTAAAAAAAAAAAAAATCTTAAAAGGGACATGGAGAACATTTATTATCTCCCTCCTTGAAAAATTCTTGATCCGTCAATCACAAACCTCGTAGCCAGGCCACCACCGCTGCTTGCACCAAAAGAACAAGGGCATCCAGACTGCTAACATTAGCACAAGAAGAAACATCTGAGAGATTCAACCATTAATGTTTTTTTCATTGAGAAAAAAATGTTTGAGCCTCAGTCAGACAAAGACTCAATGAAAAGTCTGTTGTGCACTAAAATCAGCAACCAGCCAACATATTCAAACAGCACCTGTAGGTAACATCTTCTGTTTATTTGTGTTGTTGGTTTGCTTGTCAGGTTGTAAATGACAGTGGCTGCTTTAGTGTTAGTGGTTGTGCACTCGCAAACTCTCGCTACCTGTAATGAAGCTTACAGGTTTCTTAACTGTGTTTGGTTTTTCAATTTGTGACCACATCTGGCTTACAAGGGTACAGGTGAACATCAAGTTTTATTAAAACCTAAAAACATCTTCCTGGTGAAAAAACTTTGCACAGGCACAAGTCAGTTTAGTCAAGGTGAAACATTTTAGGGAACATAAGTATAAAAAAGAGAAATAAAAGTTATGGAGATCTTTAAAGCCATCTGAGGAAAATTGTGATTTGTAATATTAAATTATAAAAATATAACTTTCTTGGCTGAACTTGACTCTCACTTGATATTGAGCAGTTTAATTAAGCTCTGTGCATGATTGTCTTTAAAATTTATTTGTTTTGCTAAAGCACTTTCCAATCTTAACTTACAAAAAGTGCCAGAAATGTATTTTTTGATGATGCATTCCATTTTAGTTTTTTATTTGTCGAAAAAGTGCCGACATATTGCACTTATGGTAACAACATGTTGAAAAGTCACAGCAAGTTAACAAAAAATGGCAAACAGATACAAACAACAAATGTGGAGCAGTACTGACATGTCATGGCAGTAGATGTTTTTTTGTGTTTACAGAATAAAACTGAGTCACTGAAAAATCAAACCATTTACCTCAGGAGCAGCACAGGTGTGCTTAACAAGTAAACATCCAATCCACGCAACTGTACCTGTTGATTTTATGAAAAAGACGTGGTGAGTAACATCAGCCTGGTATTTACTGCAAAGCTTTTTAACCAGAGAAACATTTTTTTTCAAGCTTCATTTGTGTTGGTACAAACCCTGCAGTCATTGCAGTTCTCTCAATAGTTGTACAGAAAAAAAAGGATCAGATATGTGAATGGGAAATTGCATGGAGGTGTCATGGCCACACAGCTTTGTGTGTGGGAAGATGGCTTTGTTTGTATGAATCAGATGGAAGAACACTGCCACAGCTACTGACTCAACTAGAAGGTAAATACAATGATGCTCTTGAGTTTGTTAAAGGTGCAAAGTGACAAGTTTGAATGGTACTAAAGTAAAAAAAAAAAAACCTCAGGTTTTAACAAAAGGTTTCATTGTTCCACTTAAGTGTAGGAGACACTGGAAGACTTTTGTCAAACACTGTAGTATCTTTCAAGGTCCAGACCAGAGGCCCTCTTGTTATAAGCTAACATGCTGTGACTCTGGTTGGCTCCACACTCTAAGTTATATAAATATACTGTATTTTATGCTGTCATTGACATGGAAAAATATTCCATTTTTCAAATTTCCTTCAAAAGGTGAAACTAGCATGGAAATGATGGCTGGCTCTCTGCCCGTGTGTCTGGCAGAGTTGACAGGCTTTCCTGTCACTGCCAGAGAGTCGGCAGCATTTGATTTGCCTGGTGGCTACTGTTAATTTGCCACTGCGTATGCAAACATGAAATACTGCTCTTCAAGTCAGGCAAAGTGACTAATTGCAAAAGGACTTAGTGTCTGCCAATGAGCAACCAGGACCAACATCATTTTCTTTGACTGATAGACAAACGTGTTCATGAGAAGTTTCAGAGTGAAATAGCAATAAAAACACGTTTTACTGCAAAATACACATACACACGCAAAAATTGAGAAACCATTTTCCAGAATTTAAAATTGAGGTTTGATTGATTGATTGCATTAATTATATTGACCCAGTTATGGATAATTAGAGTTCTTTCTCTCAGCATTTAGTTAAATAGTAACAATTAAATCTATATATTTTATGAAAATAAATGCAAATAATTGTGTTTTTTGATAATGCTGTACATTAATGAACCGTACAGGAGTTGTAGGGAGGATGTCAGAGACCTGCTCATTATTGGGAGACACTTTGGTTGAGATCAGACAAAGATTTTTGTGTTGACTGTCAAGAAAATCACATTTGTTCACAAATCCTATCAAATAAACTCTTTCCTATAGTTTGGACAGAAATATTATTAGTTGTAACTCGTAAATGAGAATAGCTGAATGCCCTTCATGGACTGTTTTTTTTACAAATCAAGACAAAGCTGTTGTAGAGTCTTGTTTACTGTTATGGCCTTTGTACTCTAAAATGCCCACCAGTGAAAAACGCTGTAAAAACTCCAACTCTTTTTGAGGTATTAAGTTACTCTGAAAAAGCTTCATTTTTTTCTTGCAGTCTCTGCTATAACACCTCGGGCTGTGGCCTTCAGTCAGCCTTTGTGTTTCCACTGAAAGTCCTGCTTTCCTCTTTAATTGTTCAGGTGTTTTGCAGAGTTTTCTTTTGTTATCATTGTGAGTCTGGCTTGGGATCAGATTTTGGGGCAAAAACTTTTATTACATTTTTCTCAAGCAAGTGAAATAAATGCAAAAGCCTGTTGTTCGTATATTCAACTAAAGTAACTGAGTTTTATGAGTACTGATGGAGAAATGTGCAGCCAAAGGTTAATGGAGTCATTTTTTAGCACTTTTATTCTGTCATTGTAGTCCACTCTTACATCTACACACTTAGTTCAGCAGTCTCTGAGCATCAAGATCCCCTTGTTTGGGTCTTGGACCTCCAGGAAGTGATCCACAGCAGCATCATGACTGTCAAAATGGCGACCACAAAGCTCCTTGTTCATCCTGGAGAAGAGGTAGTGATCTAAGGGTACCAAATTAGGTGAATAGGAAGTAAATCTGCATCCCTGGATGGCAACAATCTGCTGCATGAGTGTCCATGTTGACCACTTTTTTAGATAGTGCTGATTTGCAATTGCCCAAAACAGAAATACCACAAGGCTTACTATCCTCAAACCTTCTGCATAATCACAGAAAGAGCTGAACTGCTTGTGCATCTACTGAGAGCTGCAGAACCCGTCTCCTTCTTCCTTGGGTTAAAAACTTATCAAGCACCTCTTGTATCTCTAAAAGAAGAATCAGAGGTTTGCTCAGTTTTCTTTTCAAATTCTGTCTAATCACAAACAAATCCTGAGAAGAGGTCTCCTTGGTAATTGGACTTGTGGATTTACGGTGGATTTTGCATGACAGATACAGACTTAAGGCTCAGTATTGACACAAGCAGCTGAACATATTCTCTGTCCTGAATTTAAAACAAAAAACCAAGGGCAAACTTATATTTGCCTGAGTGAAATCTGAATCTTTTAAGAGTTTGCTGCATTCAGGATGAGGTGAACTGATACAGAGCATGCAGTGCAAACAGTTTAATGTTTAATTAATGCCATCTCAGCCATCAAACATGTTTAAAAAAATATCTTTTATTTTCACTATCGTCCTCGTGTTCAGTGCAAAGTTGTTGTGTAAAGATTTATTATCACAGTTCATTTAAATTTTACACAACATCCAAATCCCAGAACAAAACTTTACCACTTGATGGTGACTGCGACATAAAAGCTTCAAAAAATCATCAGTGGGGTATTAACTAAAATAACTGATGTTGTAAAATGCAACTCGTAAGTCTCTTAAGCTTGTTTCAGACTTTATTTATGGCATCGAACCAAAAACTGACTTAGAAATGAGCAAACCAGAGTTGCAACAGTAATAACTCATTGCCTTGTTTGGGGACTAATTCCTGCAGCACTTTATTGCTTTCATAATGTCAGTAAGACTTACTTTATGCTGTTTTTTAAAAAAAACTGTGTTATTATCCATTTTGAAAAGCCATTTGTTGCAGATTCTTTTAAGCATTCATCTGTATGTTGGGCAGCTTTTAAATAGTGAACAGTTTCTGACATCAAGAAGGAAAACCTTCTTTGTGCTTTACTTCTCTCCCTTGCAGGGTGATTGGAGGTTGTATATTCATCACTGTCACTTGTACTAAACTTTTGTCGACCCTCTGAGGGAAAACAATAATCCCAGAGATAAAAAATGCTGTCACACATTTTGTTTTTTTTTGTTGGTCTTGTAAATACCTTTTTGACAACCCCGTATTTCGATTAACCTCTGGTTTTCATTTATTTGCACAGTCAGTTTAAAAAAAGTTATATCAAAACCCTCCTTATCCTGCCTGAAAGGAATATGTTTTTTATCTCCGGCTTCTGTGCCTCTGTCCGATGTCTTCAAGTTTTATTTAATAAAGATCAGTAGTGCGGAGCAATGTGGAGAAACAACATCCCAGATGTACTGCAAGAAGTCAGGAAGTCTTCACCCACTCCCATCAGGAGGGCAGTGGAGCAGACCAGCAGGGCATGGAAAAAAAAAGAAAACTGGCCTCAGTTATACTAAATTAATGATCAAAATAGAGGAATATTCAACATAAAACACAGAGACAAGAAACTCTTTCGTCGTTCTCTGGTTTCTTAGCACACTCTCAGCAGTCAGACTGGAAAACACATTTCTGTTCTGTATTTGGTGTTTTTTATTGTGTTAAACATATTTCTTCTCCAAACATAGGAGCACTAATTAAGCGTACAGGAAAAAAATACTTAAAACAAACGACTCTTATCAATTATGTTTTGTAAAATACTGCCAAGATGTTTATTTTTTATATTCTGTACTCACTTTCACGTGGGATGTATAATTAGTGTAATCAAAATATAACAGATGGAAAGACTTAGACCAACACCGTGTACTTCAACAGCTACTATGTTATTTGTGTAGGTGCACATGCTTTTAATTACAACAGAATGTATAATTTCCTGGTTTTGTTCCATAAATCATAGGACGACACAATGACAGACGATTGCACATAAACTTGATCAAATACTTAGATTTTTAAAAAAATGCATGTACAGTATAAAGCAAACATAATAAAAGACACAGGCTAAAAACAGCCTAGTTTGTCTCAGTTCCTGACTAAATTCTACATTTTACTTGGTTTAAAAAGCACAGTAGTGAATCTCAAGGACCATTTTTTTTACTGTTGAATGAGAAATTTTTGATGCTCTTCATAAAAATTTGTTGTCAAAGCAAAACTCCAAACTCCATTGCTGTGCTTTGTTTTATCACACACATGATTATAACAGTATGAGTTTAAAGTATCTGTGCAACAGGGGCTGCCGTTATGCCCTGGTGACGTCACTTGGAGCCTGAGACTAAAACAGCAGTGATCGATGAATGAAGGCGTGGTATTGAGGTCAGTAGCAGGTAAGGGTGACCCATGTTTTTTTTCTGGCATTAATTAGCTTTGTGAAACCAATTTATCACAAAATGAACACTTAAACCTACGCCACATGTAGTTTTTTAGTTTGACCCAAAGTTCCATCTGCTCTCATGGATGGGGCTGATAATGCAGCCAAACACTAGGGGGCGATCTATAGACGATTTGACTTCACTTTTGGAAAGCTGACATATGGTCCACCTTTCTTACAGTCAGTGGTCCATCTTCAAATAAGCCATTGTGTCAATCCAGTTCATTTTGGAGAGAGCCAATAAACACACACACTAACACACACACACACACACACACAAACCACTTCCAGTACTGTTAAAACTATTTTCTATCTACACTGTTTGTGCATGTGTGTTGCTGGGATTCCTGCAGTTTGTTTACTCAATTGCTGCTGGCAGCAGAGAGAGACAGCTTATTAATTTCTTATATGGTTCCTTATATAGCATCAAAGCCGGTCTCCTCCTCAGTGTGACTGCTTGGCTCCACATCATATAGGATCCTCTCATTTGATGATTTTACTGTTTCAGACGTATCAAAAAGAGCCCAGGTGCAAAAGTCCAGGTGTTTTTCTTTCTCCATTTTACTCTTGGATACTCTTCATGGCTTTAAACTGAGACTTTTTAAGAGAGAAACGTGTAGATGCAGTAATTATAGCAGAATCTTCACTAACTGCATCTATTTTTATCATTAGGATGTATTTTGTTTACAGTAAGGATCTGCCGTGTTTGAGTGTAATATCATATCATAAAAATTTTATTTTTTTGACTGCATTCATTCAGAGTCATTTAGATCATCCTCCAGCTCTCACATCTCATAAAACCAGTGAATATCAACTCTTTGGTTACGATGTATTTTTCTGATAAGTGTAATGTGGTTTATATTGGTCTGCTTAACTATACCCTCAGTACTCTAATTCAGTAACTGCAAACTAGGTAAAACATTGAATTAAAGGCTTAATCAAAAGGTTAAATGTGTGAAATATTAATAATTCATTTAATCCAGCTGTATCTGGGTGCTCTCACATCCCTCCCCAGTTTTCAGGATCTCCACCCTGGCCACTGTGAGAATGAGTTCATTCTTTTCAGGGAGGTCAATATGAAGACAATTTTAGCCAATGATATATTCTCAGTGGTGTAGACCAGCATTTCTCAACTGTCATCACCATCCTGGCTCAATAACTTTGAAAGATTGTCCTGGACAAGGTCAGTTCTCAGTCACGGTGTCCCAGTAGTTTCTAGCCGATCTTACAGCAATCACAGGGAGCTGGAAGGAGGCTAAAATGAGCTAACACATGCTCAGCATAATGTTATGGCCAGAAAACTAGATCTGGATAAACATAGCAGTTCCCTGCAGCATGTGGAGGGACGAAGGCGAAACACAAAGGGCAAAAAAATAAGCAGATTTACAATGCAAGACATTCCTTTACATGAGTTTGTATTTAATTTACAAATGTCTTCATTAAGATGAAAAGTACAATCATTTGCTTTTATTTTAAATTGTATTCTGATGTGGCGAATGATTTTTTTGTAAAACTGTCAGCATAGCACTTAAAATTTCGATTTGGCCTTGAATAAATGTCCTAAGAAATTCCAGCTGAGAAGAGTGATTCATGCTGAGTTTACATGCAGGAAACCCCACTGAGTTTGTCAAATGACTCCAAAAAGGCCAAATCTAAGTTACTATAGCGAACATTAGCTAACTTCAGTCCTGTCATTTACTGAATGCTCTCACTGCTGCTGAGGTCACTGAAGTGAATCAGTTCAGAATAAAGCAGAGTCCAACAAAGCTTGAGAGAAATTACTAAGAAACTTGAAAATCTCAGCCATGCTGTGAAGGCTCTTTCTGTTGCTCCTCTTTTTATGTACATTAGTCTAAAGTATTGAGCACATTTTAAGTTTTTACTGGTTTACAGTCACAACTCCTAACAAGAACCACTGCAATTGGTGCTGTGTTTGAAAAAAAATCCTTTTTTGTGTCTGAAACTTTTGCAGCAGATTTCAGCCCCACCGTTTACGCTGTCCTCTTGTGAAAGTTATTATAAGCTCACACAAACAATGGCATTTTAAGCTAACACTGGTAGCATGCTAGTTGTGTAACATATAGGGTGCATTTTTAGCGGTTTAAACATCCAACAACAAAAACTACAAAACTGGCTTAACCTGTCCAACCTTGTCACTTTCAATTTTTAGGACGATATTTCCTTGCATTGTAGTTTATAACAGAATAACAGGCACAGAGCTCTGCAAAAATGAGTCACAGGAAGTGACAACCATGTTAGCAAGGTACATAACAGGAAGGTTTATTCATTTCCCTGGAAACACATTCTCAAAAGAATTGCCTCACTCTGACTGGCTATATTTACCTGCTTGGTTAGAGAACTAATCAGCAATAAATAGCGCTAGAAAGTAGATGCTAACATTTGCTAATTAGCACTAAACACAATAACATCTTAGACTGATGAGAATATACTTTTGTAGGGATGTTGATACACCAAAGCATGGGACAAATAAAATCATTTGGATCAGAAGATGGCCTTAGATGAAAAGTCTGCATCCCTGAGGTTAATAAAATGAACTCTGAGAGAAACATTAATGTGTGTAATCAATTTTCATAGCAAAGCATCCAGTAGTTCCTGACACACTGGACATAAAACCACAAGCTTCATGGTGCTCAAGGAAAAGTCAAGGAATCACTAAAGAAATTAAGACAATAGTCTGAGCATTGTGAATGTCTGTTCAACATCTTGTAGGAAAAAATCTGATATTACAAAGATTTTCACTCTAAGTAACATGCTATCCCAGTAAAAAAACATGTGAAAGAATGGAAAGGATATGAGCCAACATTGTCCAAATTATTATTTTACTCCTACAGTGAAACACAAAACAGGCCTGTCAGCCCGTTTTAATTTTCAAAGATTTTTTTAAGAGGATTTGCCACAAAAAATATCAGAAAATATGAAAGGACAAAGCAGGAACTGCTTAGATTGAAAAAAAAATCATTGACTGAAATTAAATCATTGGAACTTTTAGCATGAATAGCACCCTGTGCCTCTGGTACAAAGCATAACACTCAATTTCTCAGCAGTGGTTTGACGAGGCCAGTGTGTAGCCGTGACTGTACTCAGGGCTAATGATGCTGCCTTTCACTCTAATAGACAGAACAAAGGTTACATACAGTGATTTTCTCCTGCACGCTCTATACGTCGGCTAAAAATTATACTGCAAAAAGGCTCAGTTGGCTTGAAAACGTCCATAACTCCTCTACATGTGATGGTGAGTGCAGCCTCAAAAAATATATACATTACACACAGTTATTTGATATATGACTGAAAAAGACTTTTAAAGACACATTTGGACAGATTTTAAACATAGTATTTTTCAAGAAGTATTTAAATATCCTCCTGGATTTATGGTGTCATCTTCCTTTTTACTTTTCAAACCTTTTTACAGTTATTAGAAACAGAACATTTAAAAGCAGCTGAAAATATACAGTACAGACTTACAAACTTTAAACGGTTTCCTCTGTGGGTGTTTCCTGTAAAAAAGAAAAAAAAATATTAGATGTGAAATGTGACATGTGATCCAGAGGAAAGACTTAATGACCAAATGAATGAATGAATGATGAAGTTCAACATATAAAAAAATAAATGTAGGTGCTTTCAACTATATTTTTACTCATGTATAATGTCAGATAGTTACAAAATATCTAAAGCAGGTTTCAGAAGGTTGGATTTTTTCTTTTTACTGTTCTTATTACCACTATCAAAACCTGGGAGTATGTTTATGTCAGACTGAAGAGCAGTGATGCATGGACTAAGAATACAGCACTTAGATTAAACTAAATATCTCTATCAATACACTTGTACTGTAGGACTCTGTTCCTGCTTATATTACTTTGGGTCCCCACTGTAAAAGTCATCCTTTCTACTAGCAATATATTCATCGGTACTTAAATGATTTGATACAAAAATAGATGTTTTAAGATTAGAAACGTTTACTTGACCAATACATCATTATAAATAACAGCAGTGTAGCAGTGCAGTAAAAAATGCTGTTGACAGACGACTGCCCAGCTTGAATGTAAAACCTCATGCAGTGAAAACCAAGTTCTTAACATTGTTAACATTTTAATATGTGTTTTTTTTTTATAAGCTTCAAGAAAAAAACATGAGTGAAATACACAATAAACACCACAACAGAACATTTCCACCTTGGAACTGTTCTGAAAGAAATTCAGATGTTAACAACCAAGGTTTTATACATACCATACAAAAGGAAAAATGCCGTTAACTTGCAGAGGCTACGGATAAACAAGGGTTTTCAGCAGCGCCAGGTGAAGCTCTATTAACTTCTACTATTTTTAAAAAGAATTGGGAGAAGGGTTTTCTGTTTTTGTTCGGAAAGTTGCAAATTAAGAAGGGATGAGCCTTTGTGTAACAGAGAGTCTTTAAACTGTAACCTGCATAAGCTCTTCTCTTCCTAAAACACTGTTTAGCCACAAAACTAATATTAGAGCCGAAGTCTCTTCTCTTATTTTATTCAAGTACACAATGAGTATAAGCCAATATGCTGGTCAACAGGTTAGTTAATTTTTCTCATGTTTTCATTTAGTAACTATGTCCAAAAAGTCTGCATGTTAGGTGTTGTTTTTGAAAAAAAAACACACACACTGAAATGATAGTAAACACATAAAAACAGTGAGGAGAGAGGCAGAAAACCCAATCCTCTACCTTAATAATGTTGAAATATTTATGCACTGTACTAGATAATGTTGGCTAAGGTTTACCCACCAAGTCATACCATGATGCAAAATGCAAACAGGACACTGTAAATGGCTTGTGGCTGTTGATGAAGACAGTTAATCTAAACAGTTTGTCGGAAGATGAAGCTGCTGATGCTGTTTGTGTGTTTGATGTGTGAAGTCGAAGCTGAATAGCTGCTGCAGAGGGGTGGGTGGAGATGGAGGAGGGGACTACATAACATACATGTGTAACACATGAAGACAAAGGCGTGAGAGGAACTTTAAAACAAACCGGTCTGTGCTTCATAAAGCACAAGCCTCTCTCCAGCATATTGGCTGTTATTTTTTCATTTTTTTCCCTGACATTGTGAGCAAAATGCAGGTGCATTTATTATCCTGTAATTATCCTGCTGTTAGTCTTCTGGTATATTATTCATTACATGCTTTTTCCACACAGCGTTGTGACAGGAAAGGTAAAATGAATGAGCGCCGTAGATAGGATCAACTACACCAGCCTGCACTGCCTTCATTAATACTGTGCTACAGCCGCAACCTGCTCTCAAGGCCACTGCTAAATGACTGCTAACACACACACGCAATCACACACACACACACACACACACAGAAAAACACCTTGGCAATCTAATAGTGGAAGCACATGCGGGCTTGTCCAATATTCCTCTGTGATATAAACAAAGTCTCTAAAATCTTTAGTTCACATCACGAGGAGAAGATAAAATTTCACTCCGTTATTGTGAGCACAGGTGGCACTTCATTCTTGGAAGTTTTTTTTTTTTTTTTTTGTCATGCAGGAAAGCACCAACAGCTGGAAAATGTAATGTTTTCGTAAATGATGCTTCGCGCTTGATGGTGAACACGATGCTTGCTGACTGATAATGTTTCGGAGGGTTGAAAGCGAGCCAACTCAGAAGGATTTGGGTGGATGTAGGAAAGAGGTGGGACAGCGAATTGCTGTGCAGGGATCATTGCGTGAGAGGAGCGGCTCACCTAGATGCAAGCAAAGCTGGGGGGGTGGGCTAAAGCCATATGAATAAGGCAACAACACATCCACATTGTATTGATCCACTTGTGATCCCTGCAGCGAGCAGAGCACCAAAACAAGTCGCTCTGAGATGTGACACATCGTTATATAGAAGAGGGAAAACAGACATTAAGGATCCAGGTGAAACATGTCAAAACCAAGAATGTCACATCAGATGATGACAAATACCTTCTTCATATTCATTATACATATGTGTTTCATATGTATAATACAGCAGAGTATCGACATTATTCCACTTCACACAGTTTACACCCAGTCTAAACATATAGTATTGGTAGTTAGCTCTTTATTTATGCAGTGGAAAGTAAATTTAAGTGCACTGGCTTAAAATGTTTGGAGTTTGCTTCCTGTCACATACCCGCCACCAATGCACCCTGTGTTCAAATTTAATTTTTATCTCGATCATAAGTAACCATAACCAAGTGTTTTAGTTGCCGTAAACAAACCTTTGTTAATTGATTTTTTGTGCTATAAACACAACACTGATGTAACTATCCTGTAAAGCTTTTAAACCCCTAAGTGTTTTTTAACAGCAGTCACAGAACACTGGCAGGGTCCAAAATTTATTCTATTTTAGCACCTTTTTTTTAGTCTCTACAAACTTCTCAGAGAAATATCTGGTTCTGAAGCTGCTGTATGCAAAACTATTTTCACCAGCTAGTGACTGACTGTGTCTGTTTGCTGTCTGGTGAAGGCTGGTCATGCACAGAGGGTTTATTAGAGCTTTTAGCAGAAAGAAAAATGGACACAATGCCTATGTAAGCAGTGATAGATGGGGCTTGTGAGAATTGCAAAGCCGGGTGACAATTATCTTTGGATTCATCATTACTTCCAGCACATGACACAGAGCGCTCTCTTCCATCCAGCACAAAAAAATGGCACAAAGTGCAAGTGTCGCTGCTAGTTTCTGACCAATGAAATTGTCCTTTTTGCACCCCGTGCCAACCTTTTGTAAGCAGCAAATGTGTTTGCACCCTGCACATTTCTGCTCCTCAGAACTGATATTTTAATAGAGAGAAATGAAGTGGTGCAACAGAAGAAGGGGGAGCACATAGTGCTGCATGTAACAAAACTCAACATACAGGCCATGGATGTAGCTATTATAAGATCAGTTAAGTTATTTTTACAGCGAACAGAGTTGTCTCCAGTGCTTTTCTCCACCTTTCAGCTCAGGGATTTGTCCACAATGAAAACAGAGATCACAACATCCTCTGTGTGGCTTAGTCAGCACACAGCTGCAACCTCACAAACCAAGTTTTATGAATTTTGAATCTTTTCTTTCTCATCTACAGAGATGACCATTAAAGTACAGCTGTTAGTGTAAAACATTTCACATTAATGTCTGAATCTCATGATATTTCAGGTTCAGGTGCCACTGAATGTGTCCAGGATTTCACAGAAACATTAATTCTGTTTGTTGTCTACAGCTGGTCGTGAGTCAGCTCCTTTGTTTTGAGTTTATTAAACACCTGCAGCATCACATAGCTGCTGAAATGATAAGTCTGTCCTTAAACTGAGAGCTGGGTGTGTGTATTTAAACATGTGGCACAGCAGCAGCAATCCCTTTTGGTCAGGATTTGACAGTAATTAGTGTTCTGCTACACATCCATGCAGGTCAGCTGTCAGATTCCAGGTTAATACAGTGGAATTGTTTGTAATAAAGCAGTTCTTATAGAGCTCTGTGGATTTCATTGTGTGCGTGAGCAGATCAGCCACATCAGAAAAACATTTGCTTCTTCACCTTACTGCAATTTTCATAGGAATGCACAAAAGTGCGAACATACCTGACTTTAAAGGGAATAGAAGATGGCACTCTGATTGGTTTAATTCATGTTACAACCAAAACACACCTACCATTAAGTAAGAGACTAAATATATATTGAGAATAGAGGTGGAGATGCATTTGTGCAATTCACTTGAGTATGCACTATAAATTCTTTAAAAGGGCTTATGCTCCTTTAAACCATTGTAATTATAAAAGTATTGATGAGAGCAGATTGAACAACAGTTAATATCCAGTAGCCATAGTTTGTCCAAACACTAAACCACATTGTGGCTGGAAGTTGAAATAAATCATTTTGAACTTAATGTTATTTCAAGGTTTTTGCAAAATAATCCCATATCAGTGTTTCTGACTGGTGATGGGAAAGTGTTACATGCATCACAGGGTTTAATATTTGTTCCTTAATTACAGTCCCTCCAACAGGGAAAATGCACCATTTTCATAAAAAACTAATCACTGCGTCTCTTTTGCTCCTTTTCTTAGACTCTTTCGATATCGTCTCTGCTAAGATCAGGAGTATAAAATTTCTACACAAGCTACAATACTTGACACGCTTCTTTGCAGGGCATGACTGTTTGACAAAGTAATTTCCTTTTTTCAATTTTTTACAAGACTTTTGTAATTTAAGAAACTAAAGTTTGGGTGTTCCTGTTTGTAGTCTGGATGCTTCCTTTGTCTAATGGTAGTATTTACCGCCAGGTGACCACTCACATACTAAACACATAATGGTAAAAGACTTGAATTATAAGTTTGACTGTCCCTCAGTGTGGTAAATAACTCATCAGTATGATTATGCA
>JAPZDV010000009.1:7038613-7059956 GCA_029814665.1 Acanthurus lineatus
AGCAAATCTTAGCGTTAACACTTTCAAAGTAACAAACTTTATTGATACATTTGAATGTGGGAGTTTAACTCTCAAATGCAGTTTTAAAAAAAAAAATCACTGGAGCTGTGGTCTTGGCTGGTCTTGAGGAAAAATCCCGAGTCCGGCTCATCCAAGACCGAGACAAGACCGAGTAAAAATGCGGTCGATACCGAGACAAGACCAATACCTTGAAAATGTGGTCTCGAGACCGAGACCGAACTCAAGTACTACAATTAGTAGTACTACAAATTAGCAAAAAAGTCTGTCTATTTGCCCACTTTGACAATGAAAGATGACCATAGATTTCCTGTGATAAGGTTTTTAAGTAAAGTTAATCTACTGAAAGCTTCATGTCTGGATGATAATCAAGTAAAGCATTTGGTTAGCTTAGATTTTAAGATATATACTGTTCTTGTGTATGTACCTTAAGTGCAAAACAGTCAGAGAACAGTTAGCTTTGCTAGCACAAAGACTGGCAAAACCATTAAAGCAGCAGGGCTGACTTTATATAAAATAAATAAAAAAAGAATAAATTATTTATTCTTTGTTCATTTAAAATTAGAACTATTCAAGATGGCTGCCATATTGTTCCATTCTGTTGTGGTTGCTATGCGATGTGATGACATCACAATCTGATTCACCAATCAGTGGATAGAACCAAAATTTTCAATATTTTTAAAATTCATTGTCAAATGAAAAGGCAAACGTCTTTAAGAGAGCATATTGTCGCAGTGCTAAGCAGTACAGAACCACTGATAATGTAAACAGAGACAAGGAGATATAAAAAGCAAGAAAAAAAGAAAAATGTCTACACCTAGTGCGGGAATAGAAGATAAGGGAGAAAACATGATGAATTCAAAAATGGAGGAGATCAACAGCGAGCCTGATAGCCAAAGCTTGGAGGAGAAGTTGCCAGAGCTAAAGGCTGGAAAAAAAGCAGCACCCAAGCAGCAGAGACGCCAAAATCAGAGGTTGTTCCATTTAAACTTTGAGATGGAAAACAGAAAAGCACTGGAGGTAAAATGTCAGTCTGCTCAAAAAGAAATATAAGACATCGACCAAGCTCAGATGTCTACAACTACCGAGGAAAAAGAAGATAAGAGAGAAAACATGTTGAATTCACAAATGGAGGACATCAACAGTGAACCTGATAGCCAAAGCTTGAAGGAGAAGTTGCCAGAGCTAAAGGCTGGAAAAAACGCAGAACTCAAGCAGAAGAGACTCTTAAAAAAGAAGTTGGACCAGAAATATATGGAGTGGAGGAAGCAGATTCGGGACCTGCAGAAGAAAATAACCAAACAAGCTCAGATGGAGAACAAAATTACAAAACAGAAGGAAGAGAACTGTCTCTTGAGCCAGCAAAGTACTGAACTGGAAAAACAGATTCAGGAGTGGACCGAACAACTTGGCAAGGAAGAAAATTTGAGGGACGAGTACCAACGACTGACAGATGAAAAAAAGGCCACACTGAAAAGCATTTCAGCCCTGAAAATCAGGCATTTTACCTCTTTCATCCCAAAGGATGAACGTTTGTCCGCGCAACCAGGACCATCAAACATCACCCAAGATAAATGCAGTCTTGAGCAGTACCGCAGAGGACTGCAGGATGAATATGAGAAGACAAAAAGCAAAGAAGAGTCCTTGATCAAGCAAAATAAGGAGCTGAAGCAGAAGATTGAGGACATGCAGAATGAACTAACCACAAATAATCAGCTGAAGGACAAAATTGAGAAAACACACGAGGAAAACCATCTTTTAAGCCTGGAGAACACTGACCTGGATGAACTGACTCAGATGTTGACCAAACAACTTGGCAAGGCAAAAAAGATTAAGGAGTACCAACAACTGGAAGCTGAAGAAGAGGTCATACGGAAAAGTTGTTTAGCCAGGCATGTCATGCGGAAGTACTTGAAAAATAAATCCGAGGACGTGGGACCTTGTATCACCGAATACAACAGCCTCAAAGCAAAACTGGATGAGGTTAAGAGTGCAAGGGCTTTCTTCAGAGATGAATTCTATCCCCTTGAATATGTGCTCGAAGAGTAAAAGATTTTACACGATGATTATGACTTCATCATACATGATACAGAGGACATAAATGAAGAGAGCTTTGTCCTCCACAAGAAATTTAAGGAGCTCCAGATTTCCTTCCAGGATTTTGAAAATGTGGAGCGCAGACGCAAAGCTCTTAAAGGGAAGAACAGTGCTCAAGGTCCGGAAACCGCCATCCTAAACGAAGAGCTCCACAGCTTGAAGTAACCTGTTGTTGTCAGTTTAGGTCCTCTGACAAAAACAGGTTCAGAAGCTGGAAGAAAAACATATGCGGGGCAGAGAGGATGAATGAGCAAAATGTAACAACCTGGAAATGGAAAAATAGTCCAGCTCCTAGGTTGTGTGATATGTGTGAGTATATGTATGTATAGATAAAATAATGTGAAATAAGCCTTTATTGATTAGAGGTGAAATTTGGTTGAGAATAATTTAAAAATGTAAATAGCAGAATTAATATACAGGTATAACATAAAATGTAATGTAATAAGACAGTTCTACATGTTAGCATTATATACTTTGATATAGTACAGCATAAAATTAATGGGATAGAAGATACAGGATAAGGTGAAAAGTAATAACTATATTTTTAAGGGTTGACATTGACAAACAAAAGTGCTTAATTATGTATCTCTCTTATGATTTAAAAAACCCTATATATTGTGGAAACAAGGCTATAAGGAATAAGTCATTTAGACTACTTAGCAGACTTCCTAGTATGCACTGCTACAGACCCCTCTGATTTACAGTTAACACGTGATTTTTTAGAGTTGTTTCTGTTAATGATGGAAAAAAATGCTAATGACAATAAAGGCTAAAACTGAATTCAGCTCTACACCATTTTATAATTTTAAGGCAGCAATTTTTTTCGTAGACGTTTTGAAAAAACATTCAAACTCGACCCTTCCACCAAACTGAAGCAAATATATCTTGATCGCCCCCTGGTGTCCAGCCACAATATAGGTCTGATAAGTTTGGGTTTTAATTAGTTATTGAATGATAGAAAGAGGAATGTGATACCATCACTTATCACTACTGCGCAGACTCAGGCTTAAAATGACATCACCAGTACATAACTGCAGTACTTGTACTACTGATATTTTGGCTCCATTTTTGTACAGTGGCAGGGAGTAGTTGTTCATCATTGGATATGATACTTTAAATGAGTTTGACTTGTGATTTAAAGTGCTGCTCTGTATTCAGATTGCCTGCTGCATGCCGCCTGACAAATCTTCTGTAAAAATTCTGAGACTAAATTGCACCGAGGTATGTTAGTTTCAAATGAAGGTGCCTGTGAAAACCTGTCTGATGAACCAAACCAATGAGTCAGTTGAATTTGTTCAGTCATTTCATTGCATACAAAATGAATCTGTTTGCTCTCCAGCTTACACACGCTTTATTCATTACATCTGACCATCTGCTACATGAAACACAGCTGATATGAATCTCTCCAGGTTTTCAACACCAATGATTAGAGTCACACCCTCATTTGTCCGTCCATCCCGTGTCTATACCTGCTTATTCTCTCTATTCAGGATCAAACTGGGGCTGCTTGCATTGGGCGTCGGTCAGGGAAAGACTCAGGACAGCATGTCTATTACGGGCGCGCACACACTCACACTCGTATTCACAGGTGGAAAAATCAGAGGCCGCTGTCAGCCTGGCCTGCATGTCTTTGGACTGCAGGAGGAAACTGGAGCACCCAGAGGAAAAAGCCTTGTGAAGTCGAGGCGAGTTTATTTGTGCGGCCCAGTATCATAAAATGTCTCAGAGGGCTTTACAGGCTCACAACGGCAACTGCTCCTGACCCAGTCAAAGCTCTCTATGAAGACAAAGGAAAAACTCGGAAAAAAGATGAAGAAGAAAGAAGAAAACCTCAGAGAAACAACTCAATGAGAGATTCTTTGTCTGACAGCTGGGATGCAATATGAGCTATAGGTGAGAAAATGTCCAGAAAAAAAAAAACAAAATGTTGTAGCAATCCGTCCTATTAGGAATAAAATTGCATAAAATATTATGAACCTGCAACATCACTCAGAAAGTTTCACAGTCAGCTCAAATCGACCAAGCCTGTTTGTCAGGACAACATGTGCTCTGATTGCTCATCAGCACAAACCCAGCAATGAGAAAATGATTACTACACACCTTTCACTTTTCAATGCATTTTTATGAAGTACTGCTGTGACTTTAATATCTCAGGGGTGCGTGGTGTTATCACTAACTTGAAACCCTTCACAAAGCCTAATCTGAATGAGAAAATGTTTCACATAATGACCAATTAAATGGCTGTCGCTGTTTACACGTTCCTCGCACGTGTCTCGGTAAAAACATTCAAAATTGATTTTCGCTGCAGGTGATCCAGAACTGTCCGAAGGATGCGTACCTTTTTCCTGCAGCTTTTTTAGTCCCACGTGAGGTTTGGTTCTGGCCCTCATCTTGTGCCTTGGTCTGGCTGAGTTTCTGCAACACAGCAACATTCATATTTCAACGCCTGAATATGAATTATGCACAATAAGCAGTGAGAAGGAATTTAATGATGCCTCGCTGGTACAGTCTGCCTCAACAAACGAAGAGTGATTCCCCCTGTCTTAGCTGCGGGGATGGAGGTGCTGATTTGAACAAATCTTTGACCTCATCCCTCTTGTTGCTTAAGGTTTGCAGTCAATGCACAGGTTTTGGAGAGGGAGATGGGAATGAGGGTACCTCACCCTGTCAGAATATTGATCCACTCTGACATCTAATGTAATGATTCTTTGTCAGTAAAGAAATGACTGGACAGGCTGAATTTGGGTTGTATCGCCAGTGACTTTTAATTAAGACTCCCCTGCCATCTCCTTTTGACCTCGTCATCCATATCACACTGCAGCCAATGAGAGTCACCCATAGAGCGAACACAGAAATTGGATGAGTTATCCTCTGTCGCTCAGTATAACCTTGATTTGTAAGGCAGATAAATCCTCCGCCTTGAAATCAAATATGATTTTTGCAACAGTATAAACACATTCTGGTATGCACAGAGCGTTTCCCTGCATCTCTGAGAAGCTCCACACTTACATCTCTAAGCCTCATAAACAACAGATGCACTGTTTGGGTGTCCTGCGCAAATATTTGATTTAAGATCCCGAAGAAATTTAAACATTTGAACATCCATGTACACTGACACATGCCTCCATCACATCAGTGTTTGTCAGACACTGACATGTTGTGCTGAAACAGAAAACAACATCAAAGATACATATTTGTCATGTACATTTTGATAAATTGACTGCTGAACACTCAGATTATCTTTTCTAATCTATTCCTCAACTTTTCTGCATAATGTACCAATATCTGTCTTTTCTGAATTCTCATTTAACATAAAACCCCTCAATTACAGTCCCTCAAACAGGGGAAATGCATTATTCCTACAAAAAAATCATAATAGCTGTCTCTTTTTCTCTTTCTCCTTAACTCCTCCTGATCACTCATCAATTCATCATCTGAGGTTTATATTATACAGGAGGGTTAGTTTAGCCTGACCTGTTGGCTCGTGCTTAAAGAGGTTAAACGTGAGATAATCTCTGCAATGAGCAGTTGTTGATATAAAATTAATAACTATGATGACTCTGGCAAAAGATATGTAGGACCAAAACAGCAGGAAGTGGATTTCTGAAGGAGGAGTCATGGGGTTTTTATTCTCAGCCAAATCAAACACTTTCAAAATTAGAAGCCGCTGCCTGGGAGTCAGTGTTAAAATAGAAAGGTGAAAGGCTGCATGTTGGTTTGGTGTCGTGCTTGCTTACCTGGGGTTTACCTTGCTATTCACATAGATACTCGCTATTTTATGTATCATGACACACAGAGCCATAATTATACTGTTCATGCCCCATAGCATGAATATATGCATATAATGTGCCATATTAACGTAATCTCTCATTGATTTTTCCGTGCATGATGTGACATACAGAAAACCACTGTCCTTGTGTCGAGCTAGCTGCAGCCATCAAAGTGTTTTGTTTTGCTATTTTCAAAAATAGATCAGAAAGTAAAACACATTCGGAGGCTTCATTTTATTTTTTAGGAGCCCAAATGGTTTTAAAAAGGTTTTAGTTTGTGTGTGTGCATGGCCTCGGGCTTCCATTCGAGTCAAGTCACAACACAGCGGACGCCTGCGGACATTCGGTCATAGTGGTGAGCTAGATTCAGTTCGCTGCAGACTGACTTTCTCAAATGAATTTTTGTCTCAATTTAGAGGCAGACTGCTCGTGCTGTTTGTCTGGTTTGCCTATCACTGAAACAACGAGGGGTGTGTTTCTGCTCCCAATAAGGATCTTAGCCTGTTGGGCCTGAGCAAAGCAGATCTCCTCCTGAAGCAGCTCAACGATTCAGAGGTTGAAAGCTGAGCATTTGATGTATAATTGGTAGGTATGCATACTGTAGTGCTGGTGTGAACACTCTCTGACCAATCGTCCACATCTGTCTGTCACGAATGAATCTGCCTCAGCTGAGTTTCTACCCGCTAAGGATCAAAACCAGTCCACTCCCTCACGGTGAATCCCCACCTGCTCCGTCTTTCCATTAGTTCTCCATGGGATGCAGTTATTCTGTGTCTTCTGCACATGGTTCCTCATCTCACTATCTGCCGTGATTCCATATGCTGTCAATTTCCCATTCAATTAAATGATAAGCCTGTTTCGGTATTCAAATGAAGGTAGAGTGACCGGTTTTCATGAACAGATGTTATTCTGTGACAATTGATGGTATTTTGTTGGAAAAGAACAACAGAACTGGCAAATTCAGCTCAGGTGGCATTGGAGTATAATGAGTGCCGACTAAAAAAACAATTGCAAAATACCAAATGATCAAGTTGCAGTTTGGCGTCCCACACACACAAACACAAAATAGCATATTCTGGGTCTAAAAAACATACATTTTTGAAACTCTGCTCTATACATAACGCTTGCAGCCTAACGGCCGAGCTACAACAACCACAAGAGTGATGGCTTAATAATGAGCTTTGTTTGTGCTGGAGATTCTGCTGAGTTTAATAACGCGCCTCCAGAAAAATCAGTGACTGACAGATTCTGCTTTCAAGTGTGTCTTTTTAATTATTTTGTTAATACTTCACAGGCTCGCAAAGTTACACTGCCATCTACTGGCCTGGCATGCACATTGCTGTGTTTATTTGTGATTGGGAATCTGTGTGCATAAAGATCTTCTCACAATTGTGTCATATGACCTCCAAACTTTTCCAAATGCAAAGGAAAACTTTCTCTTTTTTTTTTAAATACTGTCACGTAAACGGGATATGAGAAATTTGTGGTTGACACCTCTTATAAACAAAGGTTAACAAACAGCCAGTTGATACAGATGATTGAAACTCTAATCAAAACCTCATACTAGTAAGTACAGTTGCATCAGGTCATTACAAGACACATTTTTTTCATGCAACAACCAGGATAAGCAACCAGTTAATTTACACTCTAACAAAAAAAGTGTATGAATTAACATTTAATGTCAATTTAACCTCATTTGAAATTTTTGAGATAGTTGCTCTAACCTGTAAAAGGCTTTATGCCATTTCTGTTCACTCAAGAAAAAGGCAAAATCAATATGTTTGCACAACCCGAGTGCACCTCTGGTTCTCTCCTGGTTATAAACGAGGTCTTTGACAGTCGGTTTCTGCCACACAAATTGGTGTTTCTAGCAGACAGGAGATCGTCTTATTTGCTGAAAACATTAACATATTGCTTGCTGCTGGACAGCAGGATGGGAATACCTGCATACGGCAGTCTAATCCCAGGAAGGTTCATTACACTAAACCTGAACAAACCCCATTCCCAAGAGGACACATCTAAGAAACACAGACCCACACAAACACACACAAACTCACAACTGCTGGATATTTGAGGCGGTTTTGTCTCAAGATTTCTTTTGTTTATAGGAATTTATTTTCTCCTTTTTTATGGCTGTGTATTCTGTTGTTTCTCTCATTGTCAGTCATCTAACATCTTGACTGAAACAGGATGATAAATACAGAAAAACAATACATAAGCCAATATATAACCCCGGGTTCTGGTTATCGTTAAAAACACTAATGATGTTTTTTCATGCACAAACCATATTTTTCACTTCAGCATTGCTCTGCACTGTTTTGCTTTGGAGTTGGATTGCTTGAGGCGAAAACTTGACATGACTTTGAGTCCTGCATCTTTCATGCATTGTCAGCATCAGGGATGCAACAGACTCAGTCCAGTGAACAAACATATTGACATGTGGCCACTCGCTAAAAGATTAAATCAGAGCAATTGTCTGCTCAATGTTGTTCCAATGAAAACAAATGAAATTTTTTATATTTTAAGTGCGTCTTACACTCAAATCTGTGTGCAGAGAGTGAAAATGAAGAAATTAATTAATGAGGGGAGCCATTAAAGAGCAGCTTCAGGTAAAAAGAAGAGCAAAAACAAAAATAACAAAACCAGAACAAAAAAAACTCATATGCCTACAGCAAAAACATCTTCCAGACACAAAAATAAGCGTGTTTGAGAACATTACGTACAGTGCGTATACACATGAATGCTGTCTGTTCTTGTACTTCTATATTTGTGAGCGACAATATGAGCTGAAGACCCTACGTGAAATTTTTTTGGAAACTGACGTAAATTTGGAAGGTACTTCCTACGTCATTAGGCCTTTTTTTAGAGCTAAAGCATTGTTGAAGGGTTGAGGATAAAAATTGAGTTTGGGAAAGGATTAAGTTAAAGGTTATGATTTTGCACAGTGCTGATTGCAGCTTCTGGAGCTGTGATCCTCTTCTTCGGTTAATGAAAGATTTCGATGGTTTTATATGGCAGAAATAGAATATCATTTGTTTCCATTAGTGTATAATTGCGTGTAAAAAAGTCTTTTGCAATTTTCTTTGCCAAGACAAAAGAAAGGAGCGAGTCTCCTTCCATGCATGCATGTATGTATGAATATCCCATAGTGCAACACCATGTTTCTACAGTAGCCTTGGAAGGACGAACCCAACACTACCATTAGAAAGGGCCTTTCGTATATCTTGTGAGGATTTCATTCAGTGTTGGCTCTCCTGCAAGCTTGGAGGAAAAGGTTAGTGGAGGGATGTTCAGTTGGTTGTTTTTTTCCCAATAGAAAAAGAAACACTGATGTTCCTGTGTGTTTTCCCATATCTCCGTATCTCCGGTATCTCCCAGCTGACGGAGGCAGCACTGGTGAGGAGTGGATAGTACATTATTTGGTTACATTAAGGCGTAAAATTTGTGTTGATTGGGTATTTAAACTATTGTCATGACTAAAGAGTGAGCAGTCAAACATTATAAAAATAAAAATACAGTCGTCAGCATCCCTGACCAGCTTTGACTGAGGTTGGAATTAATATACGGAGAAATAACAAGGCATATTTCATCCATATCAGCTATATTTAGCAGCTGTATTTTCTATTAAAATTTTGAGTGGCACTCCATTATGGCGTATTAATCTCAGTATTTTACTCACTATAGTACCCTGTACCTCTGTTATATTATGTAACAGGATAATCAATTTTTTTAAATCAGTTTAGAACAAACACATGATTTTAAGATTCAAGCACATACTATTTAAATGTTAGAGGATAAATCAGCCCTACAACACTGAAAAATGACCACTGACAAATCCTTGAATCCACACTCATTTTATAAAGCACCAATTCTTTTCTGAACTACTTAAGATTTTGCATTTCTTCATGTTTTAAATTACAATAAAAAAAAAAAATCAATTTGGAAAATGAATGCATTTACTTCTGACACTCTTCCCCCACACAAAATACCGTCATTAGCGCCAGACAATGGGCCACATGGGTGTTAATTCCCTGAAGTGTGAAAGTTTCTGCCTCCCTTAAGTCTGCTGTAAAGCAACACACTCGCTTCATTTCTCTACCTACGCAAAGTCTTCTTCCTCCACCAGAACACTGTCAACTGGTTTCTTTAAAGTTTAAGCTTCATTTGATTTAAACTGAGACACACGATGGTTCGCAGTGTTTTTCATCTCCTCTGCATTTTGCACAGTTTTTCAGCATTTTTTTATGCTCCACAGTGACTGAGTGATGATACTTTTGTGGCAGGCTGGTTTGTTCTGGACTCAGATGCAGACAGACGGAAAGTTGGTGCAGTTAAGTTGCTTTAAATAAAGACAGGCTGACAAAAAGGGTGGGGAGGGGGATAAAGGAGTGGAAAACTGCAGGATACAACACACAAGGTAGTTGGTACACAAGTAACAGCATCACTCAGGCTGCATTCACACTGTGAACCTCGGTGCTCTTTTCTTGATTAAGCCATGTCCATGTTTCTGTTTGATTATTCACATATATTTTGTCAGATTCAGGCATCAAATGATCACAATCCTGCGAGCAGTAACAAAGATCTTACATGTGAAACTTGTGAGCAGGATATAGATTTCTGCAGAGCAGTGGCTCTTCTTCTGTGTGATGTGAGCAATTAGTTATGGGATGCCTTCACAGAAACAGATTTCATCCATAATTTCATGTGGTCAAGGGCTTTTTTTTTTTAACTGAAACTGTCAGCTGCTATCATTCATTTAAACAAAGCCTAGCATGGGTTGCACACAATTTTTTTTATCCTTTTTATATTTATTTAGATTTAATTATTTAACTATTTATCTGCCTTTTAAGCTGCATTTGATTTTAAAGCTCTGTTTTAGTGGCTTCTCTTGAGTTCTGTTACTTGAGTCCTGTTCTCTTATAAGCTTGTGAGTCCTGCTGTTTGTCCTGTCTGTCTTGTGCTTCTTTGTCTAATGTTTTTAAATTAACATGGATGCTATCTCTGTTACACTGCAAAAAATATCTACCTACGGGTACAAATAAAGTCACCTACCTACCTACCCTAGCACCTCTCCACAAGAGACTTGCAGCAAAACACCTTACACTTAAGATGAAAAGGTTTCGCAGAATTCACATGAATCCTGACATGAATGTTCAGACTGAGGTCAACCCTGATTTGTGTCTGATTCAGGACAACTTATAAAAACAAAAAGATCAGATCCTAGGTGATCAGGCTTGTCTACATTGTCAAAAACAACAATTATGGAGATTAAAAGGTAAAAAGCTAATTTGGACCATGTGATTAAAACAGACTCATAAAGTCAAATGTTTCATAATAAACGAGACGCTCAAAGGACTGCAGTGTTGACGATCAGTGGAAACAGGTGTGTGAATGGGCGGGGCCGACAGGTGAAGGAAAATAATGTGGCCTGGGATGAACAACACAAAAGTTTTGAGAAAGGTGATGAAGCAGAGGATCATGGGAACTTACTCATAGTATCTCTTGTTCATGAAACATTTCTAAAGGAAGTCAACCAGTATGATGCATTCATATCTATCAGATTTTTGCCTTCCTGACCACATGCTGCTTTTTACCAGGTGTCTTGTTTCTGTAAAACTCTGCTCGCTGCAGAATTTACTGGACTCCTGTCGTCGGCGTCTTTCAGAGCAGTCAGTAAAAATGAGTAAGCGGGATACTCCAGCGTGGAAGCCCATAAAGTGAAGTGAGGCTCATATAGTGAAAGCAAAAACTATGAATGTAAATCACAACATTATGTAGTGTATAACCCCCCACCCCACACACACACACACACACACACACATTCAAATGCAGCTTTGGTTATGAGGAAACATGTACAAGCTTGTGTTTACTTGGGCGAGAACATCTGAACATTATTGAGTGAATTGAGTTGTCAGAGAGACTCGGGAAGTCGATGTGGACAGGAGAGTCACTTCACTGACTCCGGCAACTATAATTACTATCACTTTAAAAATCACTTGCAGCACACTTGTAGAAGTGGTGACAGCGAGTGTCAGTAATCGCACAGTTTGACAGAATGCAATTTTAAGAGTAAAGGATTCTTTATTGGATTACTGCCGGTGGCAACTTTTCTAAAGAGACAAACTTTGTTACTTAACTTCGTTTTTTTTTCAGTGTCCAAAGAGGAAGCTTGGTTAGTTAAAAGTGTTGCTCTCTTAAAAAAATTGAGATGTTCAGTAAATAGATGATAACTAAGTTTAACTGTTTTAATTGTTTCTCTTGATCGTTCTGATTAGAAACAAGGAACCATAATTAAAACTGAAGTGCCAAAAAGCTGGTAAAAAAACATGTCCGTTGACACACTGCATGCACATCATGTATGGGAAGATAATTGTCAGAAAAAAATGTAACAATCAGTTAAAACTTTGTAACCTTAAATATGATCATAATAGGGCTTTAGTGCATTTAGCTTTGATGCAAAGTGGAAAGCAGTGACCAGGTGCTGCACACACACACATACATACACTAATCCCTGCTGTGAAGTTATGAGTATTCAGAGCATGATAATTGTCCTCAAAATACACGCATGACTACACAAAACAACACAAATAATCCTCCATGTCACGTGTGGGGCAAAACACACCCTGTGCAAGGTGAGATTGGAGCACTTGTTGTTGTGGTGGGGGTGGTTGTGTGAGCGTTGGGGTGTAGGAATCAATAAATTGATCATCCGAGTGTAAGAAGTCAGCTGGACATCATGAAGGACCTCTAATGTCGGGAGCCTATTAATTGTTTTGTTTATGTAGCTCCAATCACAACATACCACACCTCTCCCACAGAAAATTAATGATTACTGGCAAAAGGTTAATATCCACTCAGCTGAAAATGGATCAACAGTGAATTAATGAGATCATTACCTGCATGGATTGATAATGAAATTAGTCTTGTTTCAAAGCAGGACTTTCTGGGATGTGGAGGTATTGATTTGAAAAATAATGCATCTGTTGGTGAAGCCCTTGACCGGAGGGATCGTGACTGCTGGAGGTCACAACCGAAGAGAGAGCTGCTGGAGCTGTGACGAAACGGACTTTTACCTGGTAATACTTGATTTAAAGTACCAGGATTTAAAACAAAATAATAAAATGATAAATGCATTAAATAAATGGTGTATTTTTCAAGTCTAAATGTCACAAAAATAAAATAGCTTTCACTCCCAACACTGTTAAGTTGAAGTGTCAGACTGACAGACTGAAGGTTTTTCCCTCCTCCAGCCTGTTTTTGCAGCTTTCAGGAGCTAAACTACCAGCAGGTCCCCACAGTAATTTCAGGAGTGATTCATACACATGAAATATGTCTCTGCAGAAAATTGTACTGGGTTATTAATTGGCAGGGAGTCAGACAGTACTTAGAGAAGGCTCTAGAGATGGCTTGATTCATGTATCAATTCTTCATTTGAACAGCACTTCAAAGTTAACCAGTCAAACGCAGTCTGCAGCAGAACTGCATTTTCAGATTGCTATCAGTCTGTTGTTGCAGTTTGCAGTTTTCACAAGACTGTAAACATAATCATTTGCAAAAAGAGACAGCTGATTACGTTCGTTTGTGCTACGTACTGGACCTTTGAACATAAAACAAGACTCTTTGTGGTCCAGTCACTGTGGTGTTTGTTATTATGGAGACGCCCACATTCAGTGAACTGCAGATTTAAAAGATGAGCGGTGCATCAAACGTGATGATTGGTATCGATGTATACCGGCAGAGATCTAAGCTGTAGTCTGGAGATGTGCGTTCCTCCGCCTGCTGCATCTCATCCTATTGTGTTCATTTATGTAAATGATGTAACAGACACCGTGGCAGAGCGGCAGCTGAGCTGTGTCGATGCTGTCTGACGGGGGGAGCAGACTAAATGTGGTGTTGTCTTAAAAAAAAGCTTTTAAAAAAGGTTATGAAGTGAATATTTTAAAAGTTGACTCCATCTTGACAAAGTTTAGGTTGAAAGCAGAGAAAAGGTCAGACACGGGTCGTGTTTCGGCTCCAGTGTTCATATTTAACTCTGTTTTTCATTTGGAAAAACTGATGAACTGATCTTTTTCAACAACTAATGTTTGTCAAGTTAATATTAACTGAATGCGAATGTGACTTATGATGTAACTTTATTGTATAAATCAGGTAAAAATGAAATATTTTAGTTCATACTGTTTCTTAAATGTGAAAGATAATGAGCCTATGAAGAACAAAGGAGTAAAAATTAGCCATTTCAGAGGAAAGAAGGATTAAAATATTTGGTAAATCCTGGCTCTTTTTAGCAGTGAGAGACTAAACTGACATTTGGGGATAATGAATATAAACATCAATATTATGCAGAAGTTTTGCACTAAAGTAATATACACCTGCCATGAATAAGAGGAAAAACTTTTGTTTTAAACTGGACTGATGACAGATTAAAAAGCCTAAAGCTGGTTGGCTAAACTGTAGCAGTGTGCCTTTATCCACCTGTTTTCCAAAAGTCTTTCTATTTTATTTTTATATATCTCCTGGTTTGGTAGCGAACTATAATTTCAAAATCAGTTACCACATAATGACTGAATAGGTTCTCCAGAATATCTGTGATATCATAGTTGGTGACACAGTTTATCCCCAAAATACTTCTCACAAATACCCCAAGTACCCATTAGGTTTGATATATTTTCAAAAATTCCTCCAGTAAAGTCGCCAAAAAATGCTCAATTGTTTACATTTTCTTCTTCTTAGTCTTCTTAGTTCCTACATAGACACACCAAAAAAGAGGTGGAAAGTTATTGGTTCTATGATTCAGTGATGCTACAGTGAAGTTACACTGAACTACAGGCTGTTTCATTAAGTCTCAACCATGAAACCATTAATATTTTTGAGGAGAACGCTGACTTCATTTTAGTATAGAAACTGCCTTTTTTTTTACTGCTTTTTAAAAATCCTTATAATGCTGCATTCTTCCTGCTTATTGTACAACAAACAATTTCCATACTTCATGTAAAAACTGTACATACAGGGTATAATTAAAGGCTTTTCCGTCACACAAACATACATAAAACTCTGTTCCTTTTGCGTTTTTGTCCCTGAGAATTTTTTACAGCTGTTTGTTCTGTAAAAGCCAAATTTGTCTAACACCCAACCCTAAAAATACATCAGTGAGGTTTTATTTTGTGTCTCTTTGCAACTCTGAATGACTTCACTTTTGCAAACGTTTCACAATTTCCAAAATTCAGCAAATGTCTGGTATGATCTGTATTTCTTCGAAAGAATGTTCCAATTTTTCTCTTTTCAGACTGATGAAGTTTTTTTTAAAATATGATTTCAACAATTACCCAAACAACCAGCCAGATGAAAATACCTGTCTGGACTGTTTTTTTTTTCTTTAAATGCAATCCTTAAAATACTGCAGTAATCAAATGATAACCACAGGTATTAAACTGTGTTCCTTCCCTCTGGTTTTATGTGTGGGTTGAAAGTGTCAAGGTGACAATTAGAAGCACTGCAAAATACTTCCATACCACACTTCCTCTTTCCATTTTAGAGAAGAAATATAAACCTCCTCCTCCTCCCTGTGAGTTTAATTTTATTATTCTTCCTCCTGAGCCTCGTGGGCCCTTTTAAGTCCTCAGACCGGAGGCTGAAACCCGGGTAAGCTTGCACATTAAAATAATGTTAATGCTGATTTCTCTTGGCAGGGTTAAACTCCTGGATGAGCAGGCTGGGCCCTTCAGGGCCCGCCCATAACGCTGAGGCTGCAAACAACACAACTGATCCTAGGACAGATTCCCCTCTCATACCACTGACCATGAACACATACATCACACTGTAGATGTGTGTGTTTGGGCTCTTTAAACACTATGGATATTCCAGCACCATATTTCTCTGTCCTTCAGCCGACTCTGAAGTCACTGATTATTTTCAGTAGCGGCAGGGCTTGACTTCTGGAAAAGATCGAATCCAACTATGACGTAGCTGCTTCAGGCCTACGCACACAGCCTGCAGAGTGCTCATTAGGATCTAAATTAAAATAAATAATATTCTTCAAAAAACTCAGTTCTGCAATTTTCTCAATTATTCCACCCTCACTTCCATGATCTTTTGCAGAAATTAAAACAATTTAACACTCATTCAAATGTCACATGTGAGTGATAATCATGTGTGGGTCTAATCTTGTCAGAGTAAAAAGGCTCAAAGGTTCGCAAATAACCTGAAATAAACAGACGCAGCTCATTTTTTAAAAAAAACTCTGTGGCTGTGAGGAGCCAAGTCTTCATGTTCACCAGTTTCTGCTCGTCTCTTCTTGAAGACCTTGAAAAATTTGACACCTGCCCCAGTGATTCCGTTCTGGCGGCCCTCAATTCAAGGTGACAGAGGGCCTGATGACCTCCTTAGAGGAGTCTTCCTGCCAGCGGAGAGCTGGGCGTCATGACAAGCCTCTGTTTTGGCCTGCAGCCTACACACTCAAGTTTGCCTCTCAAGGGTTGATGTCCTTCATGTTTTTTTGATCCTCCTTGACAGTTAATGCGCCTCACTTGGTGTCGAGTAGATAAAGGCCAGGTGTGGCTTGTAAACTGTCGGCGTGGATCAGACATCTGCAGGACGCCGACCCTGGAGGACCAGATTTAGGAACCTCGGAGACTGCCAGATCTCTCAGCCTGGATGCCAGTTGTTAGTACGTCTAAGTCACATGCAGCTATGTAGACTGTGAGTATAAGCCTCCCTTACTACCTACATATTATTACTGTTTTGCAAAGGCTTAGTGGCTGCATCATGAGCATTGTGCCACCCAAAAGGATTGTGACTGGTGACAAGATTTTGTCCCCTCATAGTAGAGTTCTAATCGGTGCAGCCAGACCTTCGTCCTCCTGCAGACACGGCACTGAGGAGATAAGGCTGGCTCTGCAGCTACATGCTCAGGTATCAAACACCTCAAGATTATTTCAGAGTATAGAGTCTGAACTTCTTTAAAGAGAGACACTGGGCATTTCATTTGAGCACAAAAAACAAGACTGAATATCATTATGAATATGTGTTCAGTCAGTCAGCATTACTCAATAGATTTACATATTTCTTTTGCTGCACTGCACACTCTAATTTGTTCTCCCTGCTTTTTCTCTCGCTCATTAATTTTAAACATGTCCTGTTTTGGTGACAAAACACCTGGAGAAATGATCATCCAGTCAGATGCTTAGTTACACTAAGTTTTTTTTAAAAAAAAAAAAACAACATGCAGTCATGGAAGGTGATTCAAGGAAAATGTGAAACTCTTTCAAACTGCGAATCACATTAAAACTTTTCTTTCTTCAGGTCATGTTGCAGATTTTAATCATTTTAGTATCTTACATTTCAATGACATGTAACGTTTTCACAGAAAGCAAACATGAAAGACAGGGGGGAACTAACAGAAAACATCCCTCCACACAGTTTAAAATAAAGAAGAGAAACACACTCATCTCTAACACACAAACAGAAACACAGGGAGTCAACCGATGGTGTGAGCAGGGAAACCAAACCAGGCCGATCGCCATCAGCTGAGGGAGAACATCACAGGTGAATCAACTTCCTCCTGAAGATCAAACTGAGTGGAGCCTGTGACCTGCATCTCCAGATCCCTCTGATCAAAACAGACATTAAAAGGGACCAAAACGTATTTATAAGTTTATATTGATGGATTGATACTCCTCTAAGTCGATACCAATGATTTAGATTTTTTTTTTAATTATGATGATATCTGATGAAATAATCCCAAAATGCTTGGTCCTTAATTGCAGTTTTATCGGGTACTTTTAAAGGTTTTGATCCTTTTAAGCTTCTATTCCACCTGAAACCTGATGTGATATGAATGTAGACCAAAAATGTCCTTGGTTCCCACTTTATTTAGTTCTTTTTTCACTCGTAAACTATGTACAAACCTTTTCAAATGTTTTAAGGGCAAACCTCAAAACAGTGTATTTCTGATGAGTGTTATCAAAACCAGTGGACCTGCCTGAACACCTGACTGTGCAGCTGATGACATGGATTCGTTCTGGCTCATGTCTGTTGAAATTACCTGAATAGGTGAAAATAATGTGTTGAATGTTGGGTTTCTGCAGTTTTGTGACACAGACAGCAGTACAAGAAACTAACTAGCAAACCAAAAACTTGTATTTTTCAAAGTATTTTCACTGCTCAATCAAAAGTGTCTCTTAAATACCCCTGTGGGGGTTTTTATTAGAAACATGCAGTGGGTGTTTTACATAAACCCTCATTGTACATCTTGTCTTGTGCTTAAACCTTGGAACTATTTTATCCCATTTTTCTACATTGATATGCTATGATTAAACATAATGAGACCCATTACTGAGTGGTATACTTAGGTTATGCTTGTCACTGGACTATTTTGAACAGTGTGCACATGTTTGCTGCATGATGAGCTTACAGCAGTTTCTGCAAGCTTTTTCAAAAAAAGCATATTGTACCTTTTATATACTGGACCTTTATGTTTCAGAATATTTACCCCAGCAGAAAGGAATGAATACACATTAAAATGGGCTGTGTATGACAAACTGTACAGAGTATCTGTGAGTAACTACTGCGTCCTTCAACCTTGGTTGTTAAAAACATTTTTTTTTTCAATCTGATAAAAAAATTCTCTGCAATTAGATAGAAGAGCTAAAAATGCACTATGTGCTTTTCCTTAACATGTTGCAGCTAACAAGAACATTTCCCTTTAGTCCAAATGAAGAGGGAGGGAATCTAAATTTGTCTGAATAATTGAATCTTACAAGTGTCCCACTGATTCAGAGAAAATGGCTGCATTTATGCCATTTTTTACATAATAAATTGACACCGTCCAGTGAAAATCTATTAATTTCAAAATGTTGAAATCATTTGATTTGAAAATACTGTCTGAGGTTTGACACCGAAACATCCAGAGTCTCTGATTGGTCACTTTGTGCAGAAATATTGTACAAATTAAAATAAAAGTAATGCAGAAAACAGAAAAATTCAAGTCATTGTGGAGCAGGAGGAACCTCCTTTAATCAAGTTTTTATTTTTGGGATGAAAAATCTATATTAACTTTTTAATGGAGATATGAAAATGAAAGTTTTGCAGTCGTCTGCATGTGGTGACAGTTTTTCTATCTAACCAGCTACTTCATTGCACTCACCTGGCGTCTCTGTTCAGAACAAAAACCAGTGGAGTCCTTGACACTGCGACTGAACCTGAACACACCAGCTTCAATCAGTCACGCATGAGTGTTTTTCTAAACCCACATCTTAAAGTCAAAGCAGCAGAATCAAGTCGTGTTTGTAAGACTTGTTGGTGTTGTTGTTGTTGTTGTTGTGAGTATTAATAAAGGAGGAGGGAATCGGTGGGGGAGACTACTGGGTTAATACTATTCAGTTGCGACCGGATTACTGCACATTATCATAGCTCAGTTTGAGCAGCCAATGCGATTTTCTGCTGATTTCATTAAACATACATTAATTATGTATGCCTAATTTATTGCTCTACATTATCAACAGGTTTATCTTTCAGTGATTACTGTTTAATTGGTGATTAGATGATAACTGCGAGCACTGAGGCTGAGTGGCATTTTTTTTTTTTTTTTTTTTTTGTTTTTAAATACAAAATTACAACTTTCTTTTTTTTTTTTTTGTTTTTTTTTTTTTTTTTTTCCTCTACAGCCGAAATCATCTTTGCTCATGCGGACCTTTTAAACATCCGACAATACCGGCACTGAACACACAGCATCTCATTAATTAGCGCAACACAGGAAACTGAATTAATAGTAAACAACGCAGGGGTAAAAATAGCATGGTAGCAAAAAAAAAAACAAAAAACAGGGCTTTTCTGTTTTTCAGTTGCAATAATTAGTTGACCCGTATTTCTACTAAATTGCTGGCACTTAAGTTGATGTTTTTGTCATTTTTCACACTTAATTCTAATATCATCAGCAGGTGAAATGATTCTGATCAGACAGCTCAAAGAGGAATTTTAAAGCCTTCAGGCCATAGCTGGCGGGACTTTGCAAAAAAACACAAAATATTGAATCAAATTTCAGCCTCAGTCAAGACTTCAAGCAGACCTGTGTGTAGGCAGGAACCAGTGAGTACAGTGAGGGCTGAAAATCACACTTAAAGCACGGAGGAGTGAAGAGGTTTTTGAGTCAAGATTTATGAGAAGATGCTTTTCCTCTCCTGAGGTGGTTGAAGAGGAAGTTTCTGATTCAGGAAGCAGCAGCAGATGAAATGAGTACACCCGGTACCTCCTGCTCTGTGGAAATGGCAGGAATTGTTGATCTGAGGACATTTTGATTTCAGTCCTGTTGTTATGGACAAATTTTAGAGCAACTGCTGTCGTAGTTTCGACATCAAGTTTAGCTCTGAAACAGGGCGGGATGCCATTTTTTTCCCCGCACAAAGCATGGTTACTATTAAATGCATTTTACCTTCATGAAAAATTAAATGAAAAGTGGATTCTTGCTGAAGAAACAGAGGAGAAAGACGTTTTATGTTTGGGTTGTGAATCACAACGTGTTCAGTCACCAGTGTAATGGTTGTCCTTGGCAACCAGTGGATGCATTTTTCTCATTTTCTGACACCCTATCACCTCTCCACACACCTGGAGACAAAGATACTGGAAAACAGAGAAGAAAAAGATGAGCTGAGGGAGCGGGGTGTGGATTCTGCTTATTCCTTAATTTGGTGATCAATATGATTGTGGTGCATGGGCAGCAGCTAGATTCAATGAGGGGAGAGGCCACTTTTGGAACATCGCAATGCACACAGAACAGCAGTATGGGTAAATGACTGATTTTTCTGACAATAAAAAAGATGATTGCATTGGGAGAGCGTACAGCTGCAGCCCTTTTATCCAGACCTGTTTTGTCCCCAAAGAACATTTATATAGGTTGTCTTTGTTCGCAGCTTATTACGATTTTTTTGTTTGTTATATTTTTGGGCTCGTTTCTAAGCAGTGACCTCTTGTGGTCACAGTTATAATGACAAGAGAAAAGGTGGAAGTCAAGTGAGCAACAAACAGAGCGACAGACAGACGTAACAGGTGGATGGTTAAGTCAAACAAACAAATGACTTTCGCTCAGGAGACTTTGTGTCCTGTTTGGAAAATGAAAGTCAACACTGGTTGATTGATAAGTTCATGGCCTAAAGAAGAAGGAATCTTATCATGTTTTGAATCCTAACAAGTTGGCTTTTCACCGTAGTCCCTTCATACATTAACACACTCAGTCCAGCAGTCATTAAGCATAAAGATCCCTCCTTTGACCTCCAATAAGTGATCAATAGCAGCAATGACATCATCACTGTCTAAACAATCCACTGAGCTCATACGTATCTGAAATTTTCTATCTAATATTTGTGTTTTAATCCAAATCATAATCTTTTCCTGCAACTAACCAAGTGTTGGAGCCTAAATCTAACTGTGCCATTTTACACATTTGCCACCTGTTGGCCAGCTGTTTA
>JAPZDV010000009.1:7068301-7110917 GCA_029814665.1 Acanthurus lineatus
TTTTAACCCCTGTGGGGCTTTTTTGTTTTTACCGCCTCAAAAATAAAATTCAAATTTCTTTACTTTTATTTGGTTTGGCAAAAAAAAAAAAAAAAAAAGAGGTTGGTCAAATGAGTCATTCTTCTCTCGGCCCTCAACAAGTAGATGTGTTCATGTTTGGCACACAGAAAAAAAAAAAAAGAAAAAGAAAACAAGCCTACAGGCCAAAGAGAAGGGTCTTAGTGGGTCTGTTATGGAGTGGGAGGTATTGTTTTGTCACGGTTAAGGTGCAACTTTCAGGAGGAAAACAAATACAGAGTGTGCTGCCATTCTCAGTGAGCACATCAGGCTGCTGTAATGGTGGAGAGTTTGTTTTGTTTTTGTTTTTCCTCAACGCGGGTCTGACCTCCCCACCCGAGTGTAAAGAAACGATCCTGGGAGGTGGGCTTACCACGAGGCTACACCGGGTCTGATTATGTAATGCTCGTGGATTCACTGAGGGTTAGAGTGTGTTTTCTTTGTATAAATACAATATCAGGCGAGTTGTCAATCAGAGAAATTGGGAAAAAAAAGGACAAAAAAAGGAGAAAACATATGACTGTGAGTATAAAAGTGTGTTGTAGATGTCGTGCAGCACTTTGAGTCATTAAATCCTTGTAATCTTTCTGATGTTCACATTTTTTTTAAATTAATATCTCTACCTGTAATGAAACTGTGGAGGGGAAATTAAACTGTAAAAAATCACCTCACCCTGACACTTTTCACTAACACCTCTTTCTCCAATTAGTATTCTTCAAGTTCTTTGCACATTTATTCCCAAACACGTCCATCCATTATTTTGCTTTTTATAGACCGAAATCACAAGGCAGCCATCACCCCCCACCCCCCACCCCCCCGATTCATGCCTGATCACAGTCTGTGTCACGTTTTACATCACCTAAACGTAAAAAACACAAGGGTCTCATTTTGTGAACAAGTGAAGTAATAAAATTATGCAATTCCCTGGGAGACTTTCAAAATAAAGTTTGCTGGGAAACATTTCAGATGATGGTTGTTTTGTTTTGGGGGGTTTAGTACCAAAACAGCTTAGTTAGGTTTAAGATAAAATAAGAATAATCAAAGTCTATTCCATGAAACATGAAACTGACCTTAATATTGTCCAGATTAATAAAAACAAAGAGCTGTAACAGCCTCACTCCACTGCTGCCTTCACTTCTCAAGGTGAAACAGTCACAGTTTGCTCTTCCACGAGAACTTCCTGTCAGTTAATGTCAACATCAGCTGTCTTACAGACCCTTAAAAACACATTTTTTATAAATCACCTTCATTCTATGAGTGATTGGTCCTTCATTAACACCAAATATTCTGTTAAATCTGAACCATTTTGGTTATTTCACATGAGGGATTTCTGCTTTTCTTTTGGCTCTTCTTCCTGGCTAAGAAAACCGTGATGTCACTCACTTCTGTGCACCAATCAGAATTTAGCAAAAATGTGAATCACAGTCTGATGACAGTTGGTGAGCTGTTTGGTTCCTGCCAATTAAATCCGATAAAACCACATCAACACAGTCATGTTAAAGCAGATTTTTGAGTGTTTTTTTTTCTCTTATAGTTATTTAGTGAAGAATATTTATTGTAATACACAAATTCTTCAAATTTGAAACAATTTTTTGAGCAAAAACAGCCAACACAGTTATTTGTCTTGCTTCAAATCTTTTAACCATCCTTTTTAACCACTTGTAGTTTTTTATCCTAAATGCTGCTGTCCTTTACTGTGTGCTGTGTTTTTTTTTTTACCTCCTCCAGTGTTCCTGGACATGGATGGATGACAGACTGCATGTCTTTAAATTCATCATCTCACCTACACAAACCCACTTCAGATCTCTTGGTAATAAATTCAACATATCGGAGCCTGGTGATGGAGTTTAAGCCAAATGATCCTGTCATAAATAAATAATGTTATTAATCAGTATTATTGTCAGTCCCTCCTGAGTTCATTTACTTTTAGTGACATAAACCTTGTCAGCTGAATGGCAAAAGAAAAAAAACTCTGGGACCAATTAAAACACACACACACAAGCACACACACACACACCCTCCCCGCTCTAAATAAGCCCATTATACTTGTCCTCTTGCAGGACTCTGGGCTTTAACAGAAGAGTAGAGGACAGAAGTGACAGCTGGTCCTGATCAAAACCTTGTTTCCCGCTCTCTTCCCGATATCCCCAAAAGACCCCCACCCCGCATCCAACTGTGGGCGAGCCAGGTACTTCTCTCCCCACATCACCAGACTGCAGCGCTGAGATCTGAAGCCGTGCTCAGATGCTCTTTGACCAGACAGCATCATGAAATAAACCATGTCGACGAGGGAAACTGTGAGGATGTTTGGATTCCTGCAACATTAGTCCATAACAGTGAATATGAGCTGGAAAAATGAGTCTATTTTTAACCGGATTAAAGAGCAGGGAGAACATGGAAGCAATCTTATCTCAAATCAGAGACTCAAAGAGAGAAAGATATTGCTTTTTCGACTTAAAGGTCTAGTTTTAACATTACTGGCTATAAAAAGGCACTGATTTCTCCTCTCAGTCCTATAAATAAATATACAACACAACCCTTAAAACAAAAATAAAAGTCTTACATAATGTGCTCTAATAAAACAACTGCAATCTGCCACTTCTTTGAAAGATGATTTTCCTTTTTTTTATTGTGCTTTGCTCGTTTTGTTTTTTTTTTTAAGCTTTGGATAAGCTGAGGAGGACACTTTGGGCCACACACATTCGATTTGATCACAAGTGCCCTCAATATTCTGTTACTGATGTTGCCACCACACAAACAAGCAGCTGCGATGTGTTGATCCCAGCTCTGCAGCGAAAGCACAGAAGAAGACACACTTTAAGACGGAGCAGAAACAGAAACATACATCCAATAATAAGAAGCCAGTTATCTTTCCGGTGGTGTTTGAGTTGAAACTAGAGAAGCTAAAGGTGAAACTTTTAAAAAACAAATTTGGTTTAATTCATGTCTGCGTCACGTCTCCAAACAGTATCTCTCACGGTGCTAAAACGCTCTCAAAATGTGTATTAGCTCGAAGAAAAGCACAGAACGGCCAACTGTAATTGGACGTCACACCTGAACACGTCAGAGTCAAAGGCTAAAATTAACATCCTGGAAATGTTGCAGATCCAGCTCAGTTAAGCAGAACCAATTAACATGACAGTCTGAACATGATAGATTCCCCTCGCCTGAGAAAAATGGCCGACACTTCAGGATTCAGTCATTTCACCGAGGTTGACTGTAGACAAAACTCCGCAGCAACACTTTGCATGAATTCTCCTCTTTTACAAGTTCATTCTCATTCCTTACATGACGCGTTCATGAGATTTGATAAAAACGCACTTTTATTAAAGTGGGTTCATCTGAGGTGATTCAGTCTGACAGAACGTGTAAAATCGTCAAATGGAAGTTTCAAAAAATGAGAGCCTTCCTGGCATTTGGCATTTTTTCATTTCCAATTGCACACTGAGCACCAAGCCGGCAGTTATACAGCATCTGACAAGATGACAAGATTGAAGGGCATCAATTACTGTGTGAATAAACAAGTGGCTACAGAAGATAGACTTTCCATCAGAGCAAAGCCATATGGCTGAAGCCATCATCAGAAACAAATGGGATAAAACCGGTCGTTAAAGACGGCAAATTAACCAGCATCTGTGTCTGATTTCATTCTCTGCAACAGAGAGCAAAAACTGGTTTATTTTGAATTTGATCTGTTGCTATAATACCTGATTCTTCCTGTGTGTTGCCCTGCGGTATGCTAAATTTAGTGTAGATAAAGCTTACAGGAAAAGAGGTTGTCTGTCCTTTTCTATATCCAAGAGCTTATTTTTTTTTGGCAGCACTATCAGTTAAACACCTGAACATGAACCTTTCCAGGAAAATTACCTATCACAGTCACTTTTTTTCTCAATTTTTTTTGCGATTCATTATGAAGCTGTAGGTCAGCGTGACACCACAAAGGAGGAGGCTGCACAAATTTCATTTCTGCGTGAGACATTAGAGCTTATATCCAGTTATACAGACAGGACTTGATTTAGAGCACTGGCAGGTTTCTCCTTTTGTAGAAATTTAAGGAAGCTCACAAAATGTCAGGATGAATATCAGGGCAAAGTTATGGCAGGCAAACTTGCTACTTTTGCCATTTTGTCACACTGCAAAAAATGGATGTGTGTGCCATAAAACTGTTAGGAAATGTCAGCATCAGTCTGTCTGCACAGAGAAGTACCACCACTGTTTCTGCGTATTTTATAAACCTTTAGGTATTTATGCTTTTTCACCAGGGGATTTGTTCTTTAAATGCATCTGTTGGCTTGCTAACATGATGTAAAGATAAAGTAAGAGGAACGAGTCAAGCAAACACATGCAAACACACACACACACACACAAAAATTACATCTGTTTGAACTCAAAGTGCAGCGAACCACAAATAGTAAACTGTTCCAAATGGATTATAAATATTCCAGGAGCAACGTTGAATAATACAGGATACTTTTGGGGGTTTATTAGCAAAATGGTGGCAGTGAGTTCCAGTCTAATCGTGGCAGCGTTTCAAGCCCAGTTCTCTGTCTCTGAAGTTAGTCTCAATGCTGCAGTCATTAGCTAAATGATGCTCTTTAGTGTGTGTGTGTGTTTTTATTTGGAAAATTCTCTGTCATAACTTCTATTCTTCAAGTTAAACTTAAACTGATTTGTCATAATATTTGTTAAAAATGGGGGGGAAGTATGAACCTCCATCTGTGTACGAAAATTACTCAACACAAAGCAAAGCACTTGACTTAAATCTACTCAATTAGACAGTAAACTTTAAGAAATCAGTGTAAATGTGATTATTATTTTAATTTAGTTGTGGGCATAGAGCCACTGCAGAGAGATGTGGATAACCAGATAAAATAAATCAGCTACGCGGGGAGGAAACACAAACAAGTGAGTGTAGCAGCCGGTTGCTTTGTTTTTCCTTGCGTCTTCTCGTTCCTGTCTGTCCCTGCGTGTCCTGCACTCCCCCTGTCTGTCCCTCTGTGTTCGCCTGCCGTGGTTGTGTGTGTCTCTCCCGGCTCCTGATTACCTGCTGATTACACACACCTGCCATCCATCAAGCTCATCAACATGCCGCGTATCGACCGGGCTCTCCAGTCACTCATCACCACATCGTTTGTTCAGCCTCTGCAGCGGCGCTGGACATTTCAGGCCCCTGCTTGTGTTATGTTGTTGTTGCAAGAATTTCACTGACTTCTGCCTTGTGTTGTCTCTTCCCTTTGCTCATCTTTGGTTGTTTTTTGTTTTTTTTTTCTGTCTGTGCTTCAGGATCACTCACACCTGCCTGCCTGCTGCTGCTTGCTCGTTCTCCAACACAGAACCTCCAGCAGATCCCAGGCAGCCCACGCCGCATCTCCACAGCCGTTCTTCACCATCCTCAGCTCTGTGCCTGAGCCAGCCGCCTCACCACTCCGTCTCCCTTTCTCACTCCCCAGTATCGACATCAGCCCGGAGTCTCTGTCTGCGTTTGGGTCTGACAAAGCAGAAATCCTCGCAAAACAAGAGCTTTCTGATGCTGCCGCGCTGACCTTTATTTCACTAAAATTCAACTCGGATCCTTTTTTGAATAGTTATCAAAGCAGACATGATGACATACAAAGGGCAAAACCGGAGTTAACATGAAGATTTTCCCAACAGGACTTAACAGGTTTAACAAACAAGTTGATTTTAAATAGAAATGAATAGTTCTGATCTTTATCACAGACATTTTTTTTTAAACCCAGCAGGAATTTCAGTGAGATAAATGGTGTTTGAGTCCTGCACTTTGTCATGAATAAAAATGAGCCTCCAGACACACGTTAGGATGAACTTCCTGTAGTTACTTGTATCCATCCACATGGGTGTGTTTGTGTGTGTGTGTGAGTGTGTGTATGTCTAGGCTTAGGCTGGGTCTTGGGCAATGATTTTTGTATGGCTCATGTAGTTTTCCAAAATGTCAATAAAAATAATACTAAGGAATTTAAAAAAAAAATGGAAATAAGGAAGAGAGAGACAAATTTTATCAGCAGCCTGACAATATTTCTCAGTAATAAAGGCTTGCGAGTAACTTATCCTCTCTTCATTTGAATTCCAGCTAACGTAAAACATATTCTGACTCGAGAGTCCCTGTCTATATAAAGTCACCGGCCTTCGGGTTTATGTTTGAAATCCTCGCAGGACTTATGGTGCTGGTGTTTAATGCTCATCTCAACAGCGATGGGACCTTCATCTGTAGCTTTCTTTGTTCCTGGACCAGCGAGGACAAAGTCAGGTGTGGATCAGATGCACCAGACTGTGTGAAGTGCTACTGTGGCAATGAAAAGGAAAAAAGAAAAAGCTTTGGGAGACACTGTTATGACTGTTTACAATAAAAAGATGGACGACGTGGCAGCTCCTCAAAAATGAAGCCAGAACATCTTGATGATCAGGTCATAAATCCCACTCTTATGTTAGCGGACGGGCTGGAAGTGCATACATTTTCCCGAGAGATGATTTCTGTTATTCTAGGTTTTATTATCATGTGTATGTTTAAGTGTGCATTTTTCATCACTGCTGACTGATCACAGATTCCTGCTCGGAATGGCGTCTCTAGTGCAAGATGGCCGCGCCTCAATCAGGAATATTTTGGCTTAATTTTTTTTTACAGTGTAAGAAAGTGAAGACACATCATCCATCTGTTTTACAGTCCCTGATAATAATGTGTATGTTATCTCCTTGTTAAGCCTCCGTTAATATAATTAACACTATAGGCTCATATTTCCATCCCAAAATGTTCCACATTTTCTGTTCTAATATCTTTTGTTCTAAATTGAATCACTGAGATAATTTAGATTAGGATTTAGTAGAGGAGTAATAGCTGAATAAAGATGTCATTGAACTGTGATTCCTCTGTGTGTCCACTGCAGCAGCGTCTCCAGCACCAGAAGGCCTGGAAATGCCTCATGACCCCTGTTTGACCCCATCTTATAATGACCACATGTGCAGCCACGCACTGACAGGCAGTATCAGTGGAGTGCGTATTGATCCTGCTATTTAAATAGTGGCGTGACTTGGAGGGCTTTAAAATGAGTTTGAAAAAGCAAAAATGAATGTGGAGTGTTTGGTCAGCAGTTTACAGCTGCAACTGGTCAGCAACTAAATGTGACAAACGGGAATGATTTTCTCTCTTGAGGGGGGGAGTTTTTCTTTGGGTGGGTGGGTGTGGAAACCTGCTGGTGTGTGTGATTTCAGACGATCGGCCATCATGTTTATGATCCCGGGCTGACAGTCTTTTGTAAACAGCGCACTTCATTTTAAACATCATGTGAATTGTCAGAATCAGAATCGAATATTCACTGAGCATGTTTTCAGTTTCACATACAAGGAATCTCCTCTGTGTATTTGCACTGAAATAAAACATACAGAACGAGGAAAAGAAAGACTGAAAAAATATGTTATTAAATGTTAATAAATGGTGACTGTTCAGGTCTGTATTACTGAAGCATATGACAAGAAAGCAGGATTATGTACAATATATCTAAATCACAAAGGGCCAATGCAATAAAAATACACACCATGAGAGTGTGTACACAAGTCAGCTACACTGTATTTTGTGGTACAAGTAGTGCAAAGAAGGAATATTAGTTCAAAGAAATAATGCACACATGGGGTGGATTGATTAAGTACATCATATGCATGTATGCATGAAAACTTAAATTATATATAGCAAGTAGAATATATATTACCAGGCAGCAAATTGATACTGCAAGTACGTACGCATTTTAAATATTACTTTGGCTCCAGGTATTTTATTCACAGCTCCACACTAAGAAATGTCTCCCTCATACGTTTGCTAATGAAGAGCGGTGTCATAGTATGCTGGCGCAGTTGATAACTGTGACATTTTAAAGTAAAAATATTGATATAATGTGTTAATAAGACATGATGATCCTGCATAAATAATACAGCCACTCTTAATTATTTTCCATTTTTTTGCTTTGTGGTAGAGTGTTCAAAAGACAAGAAAAAAAAGGGAGGGGAGAAACAAATCTATTATTTCTCGTATGTGAGATTTACTGTATTTCTTTGCCTAAAAATCTCTCACATATGTTTAAAACACACATGTTGCTCAGCGGTTGGTGGTGTGCTGCAGAAACATCTTAACATCAATCAAACGCTGTGGCACAAGTTAAATTCTTTTCAGCTGCTGGAGCTGCTGTAGGTCATCTGGGCAGGCTGGGGCAGCCCAGTGCTCACTGTAAAATATTAATGTGGGTTTTAACCACAGAGGAGACAAACAGAGGGAAATAGTCCCTCAGTAGAAACGAGGAAAAGTTAAAATGTAGCGAAACTGACGTTGGAAAGAAACTGGTTATTGGTGCTAATTTTAGAATCCCCTGGAGCTTCTTTAATTCAGGATTCATTATTGTTTTTAAAACCCCATGGCAGATCAACTGATCATTCAGTGCATTTATTTTGGTCTGGTTTTGTTAAATTACCTTGACATGAAACTCATCCAAGAAAACATGAAACATTCAGTCATTAAAGCTGCAGACAGTGTGTCTTTTTCTATTTGTGAGAAAGAAAATGTTAACTGCTGCCCGTTTATTTCCCTTTATGAAAATAACACGTCAAGAGCAAAAATATTTACAAGGTCATAATTATGATAATAAACTTTATTACAGACTCAGGGTCCAGTTCAAGCACAGGATGTTATGTAAGAAAACACTATAAAAAAAGAACAATAACTGTGCTGATTTGATTAGTCTCATTTTTCCTATTCATATTCTTCACAATTTAAGTTGAAGTATATCACCCTTAATATGACCTTTATAAGACACTCTGTTAATATCTGTTCTTTACAAGGACTAATAGAATTATAAATGAAAATCAATCAATCAATCTACCACAAAGGCGTCTATATCCAGATGAAAGGCAGTTAACATAACGCTGACCTTTTCTGAAACAACACAAATGGATTTTCTGTTTGATTAACTGCAAAGAAATGAGAAAAAAAACCCAGATTATTCTGATTAAGTTGTGCAGAATAACACTTTGTTAAGACTTCACAGTTACATTGTGCATCTGTAAACACAGTATTTACCTCTTTGCTTCTTCAATGTTCTGCATTCATAAAGCTGCCGGCTGCCCTGCAGCAGTCTACTTAAAAATGGTGCTGCCTGCGAGTGCCGCTCATCAACTTTCACTTGAATGTTTTAAGCTTGTAAATAAACTTGTTTGTAAAAGTTCATTTTAGTAATACATGAAGTCATAAATAAAAAGTTTGTTGATTTGTGTGCTAATGTAAGAAGTAACCTGACACGCCAGATGGTTTGTTACACAGAACCATCTGGGAAGTCGTCCCTAGAAACGGTTTGGAAAAAGAACAAGCGCTGTCAAAAAACACTTAGCAAGTGATTGGATGGAACATCCTTCCATCACGGCTTGATTCAACCAATCACATCAAAGCACATCACACAGAGGGTGAGATCTGCCAGCAGAGTCAGTCGGTGTCAAACTCTTGCAAAAGACGGGCCAAAGAAGAGGAGAAAAATCTATTCCAGTGCTGTTTTTTGCTCTTCTCTTAATGTATAATACTATCAAGTTCTGATAAAAATGTGCTCTGCATCCATGCTAACCTTTTTAAGAAAAGTCATCCTTTTAAAAGGAAATCAGTCGCTTCTCTCGTCAGTAATCACACCTAAATCAAGCCTGTAACCACCAGTGGTTCCTCACAGAGCACTGGTTATGTTTCAGAGACAAGCTCATAGTTTAAAGGTTAGCAAGATGAAATTGCAAGAGCTGGAAAGGTAATATAAGGAGGTAAAACTGATGAAAAAACAATGCATTAATATTATAACTTATATAAAATCTCTTTAATGATAAGAGAGAGTTTTTGGGCAAGGTTTCACTTTGGAAATGAGCCACACAGCAACACACACGAACATTTTGGCTGTCATTTGCAAGAAAACACAATAGATTTCGGTGGTAATCTCCTTTTTTTAGCTAATTTCCATCATTGACAACACCACTTATGAACCGTTAAAACCTTTAACCCTGCCTTGGCCTGTTGTACCTGCCTATTGATTATGCTGAGAAAGCTGCTGAGAATCACTATTATTAACAGTACACCCTTGAATCCTTGTTGTAGGTGAGTGCAATGATGTTTTTACACACACATACACCCACACACACACACACACACACACACACACACACCCTAGTATCTGTGACATTAGGGACAAATTCAGTGTCCCTTCACAGCAGCTGAAACAGTCTAGTAAGAGCTCTAATTAAAAACAGCCACAAACCAAACAGCTGAAAATAAATTAAAAGAGAGAAAAATGTTTTTTTTGTTGTTTTTTTTTTTAATGATCTGCAATTTATGGCAATTTAAAGCAAAGTGGGAACAAAATTACTAGGCTGCTAAATATCAATTAACTAAAAGACACTCCTGATGTGCTGGCATTTCTCAACGAGGTGTCAGAGCTGAAAAAGCCTGATGTGTCCAAAGTAGTTGAAATGTTTTTAGAGTTGACACCATGACGCTTTGATTCGGCAAACAGATGAAACATTAAAATCATGTCCCAGATAATAACCTTCACAATAAATTACATGTGGCAAATAAATGAGTAATGCTCAAACACTTTTTTAAAAGCTTAAAAAGATGATTTAGACATTTATTAGAAACAGCAGTGCAGCTCTAATTATGTCACTTGTCAAAATGAATCTTATATGGAGGGATATTTTTAAAAGTGCATCATTTTATGTCCTTGTGATCTAATTTTGGGTCGGGCTTGAAGCGAGGCAGAGATGTTTGTACTACTGTAACATCTGGATGCAACAAAATATAGGCTGCTAAGAATGTTATAATCATGCAGACAAGGCCTAAGCTGCTCCATTACGGGCTAAGCTGACCTATCAGCAGGGCTTTTGCTAATCCAAATTGTGCTTTCGCTGGCAGAGATTGCTCAATTCAGACAGTCTGCAGGGAGAAAGAAAAAAAAAAAGCTCAAATAGTTCACCTGCCATGTGAGCTGCCGTCATTTATAAGATATTTATCTCCCTGTATCATATGTGCAGGAAGGCTGAGCTCTTTTTCATTCAAAAAAGCTCATTTTCATGGCAGAGATAGCAGTTGCTTACCATATACATGCCAGCTATGACCGGTGTGGATTGCTTTAAGTGTGCTTTTATTTGACACAAGCTTAATGGCCTCAGCTGCCACACTAATATCACACTCAGATGTGCTGAGTGACAGTTATATTTGCCACCACGGACATGGGAATACATAGAAAATGTTCTTTTATGTAAGAATTTACATGTTTACTTGTAGAAGTAAACATGTTTTTACTTATGTCTCACATACAAAAAAAAAAAAGCTCTTACAGGGTGCTTCTGTTTTTAGGGCGTCATCTTTTTTAGAATGCTAATGCAGAGTGTGGCGTCTTAAATCCCTGTTTGTCTTCGGGGAGTTTTTATTTTTACTGTGACTTTTGTACTGAGGCCAGCCACTAGGTTAGCTGTTTTATTTCCAAAGCTGGCATGACTGCAGCTAATATCAGCAGCTCGCACTTGGCTCCGCCACTTACATTGTGAAAGCCAGGCTGACATGACACTGGGGAAATTAATTTGCTACAGTCATAAAATGGTTGGTTATTTAATCACTGTTAGATTTAATCTAACACCTTAATCTCAATGGGTTGCTTTTCCTCCTGGAGTTTCATACCTGCAAAAAAAAAACACACAAAAAAAAAACTGAGGGGATTTAAAAAAGAGAGTCCACTATAAAAAGAGCCGAAGTTTGCAGTGTGAGTGGGTTCACTGTGCTGTCATAAAGCAACGGCAAACATCGCATTTAATGTCTCTTTGTGTCATTTAGCAGTCAAAGCATGACAAGTTCCTTCTTTCTCTGACTCATAATATGCCACAAAATGAGTCAGAAACCTCAACTGACTGCACAGAAAGCCTCTGCAGGACCTCTAACCCGTTTATGAAGGTGGTTCCGCATTATTTCTGCCAGTTACAGCCAGAACAACAGCCAGATATTCTTTAATATTGAAGAAAATGGACAGAAAAACACCTCGGCTGTGAAATGGCTGCTGCGAGTCGTAGAACATCTTGCTGGTTTTTCAATACTCAAGATGGGAGATATGAGGATGTTATCCTTGAATGGATCTCGGTATAGCCCTCAGCCCTTTGAGCAGCTTGTTCGAGCACTTCCAGTAAACCCCTGTACACACCCTTAATCTTCCCAGCAGAGGTGGTTCGACACAGTGAGTGAATCTGCCGTAAACACACATCACAAATGCAGGATAATGTTTTACAGATAACTTGTGTAATCCAGGCTGCCAAAGGGAGAGCTTAAAGAGAAATGTGTCAAATGTTTATAGATAGAATAAAACCAAATATTAAACCTTAATCTCCAGAAGCTTTTTTCTATTGTCGTCCTCACATGTTCTGCTCTATTTTGGGAGTATCAGTAACACTGATTATAATTTCATTAAACAGCAGAATCTCAGCGAAATAAAATGTTTTGTGCTAAATTATGGTTTGGAGTATATTCTAATTTAAATTAGGACAAATAAATGGCAAGGTTGAAAGGAAAATCAAGCAGTAAAACAAAAACAAGTGAATAAAGTTAAATTATCTCTATCCAAGTGGTATTTCAAAGTAATTTCGGAAGATGGAAAGGCAATTCATTTAGTAAACAAGAGCGTTAAAGACAAAAAGACGTCTGCTGCCCTAAACACATAATAAGAAGTTATTGTGTTGGGAGATGTGCAGCCACTTTGCTGCTGTGTAACTAGACAAAGTGATAAATCTGCAGTAAAAGAATGACAGCACAGTCTTTATAAACTATGATATAACACTAAATCTGCAATGTTACATTTTCCTCTGATGTTGTTTTAATTTGTATTGTTAAAGTGCAATAAGAGGTCCATATTTAAATATTACATTTGCATTACTGGGATTCAACATACATAATAGTATGGTTTTGTGTGAGGATGGTGTATTGGTATCCTGCGTAGACTCTTTTTGGGGAGAGTGTGATGGGTGGCGGGGTTCAAAATAAAGCCAATGATTAACTCCTTAGGTCGAGCAGTCACACTTGATCGCTCCCACAAACTGCTTTGAGCATCACGAGGTCACATTTTTTCTCAGAGTCAGAAAAAATGAAACTGAAGCAGCGTTTCATGTGATGTTTTTTGTGTGAGAAAATAGCAGAGACCAGACATGATTCTGAGCCACATGATAACACACACTATGTGCCACAGAGTTCAATTCGACTGGCACAGCTGGCTTCGAGGTGGCGTGGGCCATTTATTTGAGCCATGTACGTTTCACCATACCCTTCTAGTCAGAGACATTGGACAGCATTAAAGTAAACAACCCAGATAAGAACCAACAGCTGAGGGCCATACAGTAAATGGTGTGTGGGTATAGCACCAGGGGAACCATTTGCTTTCAGGTAACATATGGCTGATGCTTAGGAAGCCACGCAGCCTGCAGCAGCAGCAGCACCACTTGCACCTGAGGGAGGCAAATATGCAGCCCGTACCTCCATACTGTACCTCAATTAATGCCATTGGAAGTTGTGTGTTAGAGCAGTTTTCCTCTGGTCAAGGGAGGAAAAATTTAATCCTGAAGAAGCGCAGGTGTAAGTTGTTCCCAACAGGTGGTATGGTGCAACTTAGCTGCAAATGTGACATAATTTCCTGCCAAATTGGTGCCACAGATTGGCTGTTTATTTGGTCCGCACGCCTCTGCCAAAGAAAACTTGCTGACTGGATAATTCACTGAGAGACATACTGTGTACCACACTACCCCCATGCACATACTTACTTACTGACAAATGCATATTTGCAAAGCAATGTGTAAACTCTCTGGTCCATTGAAGCTGAGTTCCTGTTGTTAATGTGCCATATTTGTCTGTATTTACTGTGTTTGAATGTAAATGAACAGTTTCTTTCTGCACCTCTGCTGAACACATTTCTGCACGCTGACTGTATGTTTCCTGCAGCCAGAGGAGGACAGACAGCTCTGATTTAATTTTCTGATGGAAACATATTTCACAAGTCTGCCTGATTAAAACCTGCAAAGTTATGAGACTGAATAATACCTTCATTACTGTTGTGCATGTTGACAGGTGCGCAGTCATTTTCTGACATGCAAACATATTGCTGACTGTAAAAAAATCCCTTATCAATAACAACACTTAAAGCAGGTACACTATTCCAGCACAGGGGATAAATGAGTTAAAGCAAATTATCCATATGGGCTGAGTAGCATGTTTTAATTACTTGTGAAACCGACTCGGCTATCTCTAGCTGTCTGCATTTCACGTCAGTATTCAATTAAGCACTGTGATCAGACGATTTGGCAGGACGAACTGCACTGCGGCTTTTTGTTGCTTCTCCCTCTGTAACACGAGAAGATCTTCTAGTGAAGGTCTGCTTCAAATACAGCATCATTTTCTAAGGAATGTGGTCATAATGTGAATGCTTGCACCCACATGTCACTTTCAATTACACCTGGCAAAATCAGTGTTTGCTGCTATCCTGATTTTTAATTTCTACCCTTCAAACAAAAGAAAACTGGACTCGAAACTGTTCTCTGTCAGTGCCAAGGTTTTCTTCAGTGAGGCAGTGAGCTCTGTGTTACTATACATCATTAATCACTTTGAGCTCTTTACTGATTTATCATCCAAGAAAAACAGTCTTTGGCGTGTACACCAGTGAAGCTGACCAGTTCTTGAACTCTCCACGTTACGCTGCAGTGGATGTCGACCCCTCCTCTTATGTGAGAGAAATGCATTTTAAAGAATATAATTTTCCTCTCGGCCCACTCAAAGAAATCAAATTGGACACCAGGGTGTGTAAAATTATACAATAAATTAATTGACTAATGACTCTTGCACATATGAGTAATATTCCTAATGGCAACAGTGACAGAATAGAGGACTTCTGAAAGGCTTATGCTTGAGTTGAAAGCTCAAAAAAAGGCACCGAACATGCTTCCTGTGAGCAAAACTTGTCATTGCATTTGAGATTTAATTTACAGCACAATCTTAACTTACATTTTACTTGATAATGATCTGTTTAAGTGATAAATGCGAAAAGAAAGCTAAAAAAAAAATTCCAATTAGCTTATTCAACCTCCAGATATGTGTTAAAGGAACACAGTTTGTCACTGCCAGTGATGTATGAATATCTAACCAGTCTGAAATTAGGTGCAAATTATTCTCCAATTCTTCTTCTCTTCTTTTACTTCTGGTCTGAGGTGTTTTTTCATGTCATGGCAGGTCTACTTATTCATGAGAAATATTATGAGAAATTCCTACTACAGCAGAGAAGTACAATTTGTTAATAAAACTGGGTTAGTCTGAATTAAAAGCAGATTTAAACAGGTCTTTAAGTTCCTTTTCTAAATACAGAGTGTTGCTGCTGTGCGATCAGAGGCGAGGTCATCAAAAGAGGGAGCAGCCTCATCAGATTTCTGGTGAGAAACAGCTGCATCTAAAAGAAAGGCAGTGGAAAGGTCACGACTAATACAGCAGAGGGGGTGGGTTATGGAGTGCTTTAAGATTAAAAGGTCTTTTCTCCAGATGAGTGTGTGCTTCTAGCTTTTGTGGCGACAGTTTGGAGAAAGCCCTTTCCTCTTTCAACATGACAATGCCCCTGTGCACAAAACCAAGCCCATTAAGAAATGTTGTTCCTCTGTTTTTTAGTGCGGACAAACACCTTTGGGATGATCTGAAATGCCAACTGTGAGCCAGACCTTGTCACCCAACATTAGCGATTGACCCCACCAATGCTCTGGTGGCAGCAAGGCTCCAAAATCATGTGGACAGCTTTTCCAGAAGAGTGGAGGCTGTTGTAGCAGCAGATTAACACTCATGGCTTTGGTACAAGACAGACAATTACATATAAAAAAAAGGGAAGATTGGAAGCTGTTGTGCCCATATCTTTGCAGAGATATTTCTCCAGCACAAGATCCAGGATTATGTTGCTGCTCTCGATGGGCAGACTGTGTTTCGATTCGACAGAGGGCAGGAAACTGACAGGAGGAGAAGCTGATGGACAATTTTTACCCGATGTTGAACTTTAAATGTGCAGGTATGGACCATAATGTCATCACTATCTCGATGTTGCTGTTCATATCCCCTGGGATATGCATTCAAATTCAAATTCAAAACACACTGATTTTCTGGGTGTGTACCTGTTTGTGTAAATATGTATATAAATGACTGTATTTCTTTGTTTTGTTTTTCATCTGGTTATTTGTTTGTAGCATGAAAGAATACAACTTCTTGTGCAACCTTTTATGTACAGGAATCACTGTGATACCTTGCTTGCTACCTTGATATTGTTATAATATTAAAACGTCCACATACTTTTGGCCTCCTTGAATTATATTTGACTATGCTCTTCGCTCTGTTGTTATGCAGAACATTGCAGATTGTATTTGTTCCGTTTTAGCAGAGTTGAATTCAGAGTGCATTCATTTCCCTCAGTTTCCTGCAGATATCTCTGAGCAGATGTTGTTGTAATTAATATTACACACCACAGTCATCTTTCACACAACGAGGACTTATGCTTCGTGGCTAAAACTGGAAATTCTGCTGGTCTCTCCCACCACTTGTGTCTTAAGGAAATTATGAAACTGAGAGTGGTTTCAGCAGGGATAATCTGAGATGAACTGAAATGGGTATAGAGTTATTAATGCTTTTAATGGACAGTTTTCATATCTGAGCATAGCAGTTAAAAGCCTGTTGGAAAGAATTTTCTCTTCAATTAATCCTCTGCTTAGCTGTTCACATGATCACGTTTCAAATGTACCTTTTCAAGTCAACAGGCGCCACTAATCTTTAAAAGCCCAGCTGAGTGTTGTGTGTGCAAAACCTTCAGCAAGTTTCGCATGATTCATGTCAATATTCACACACTATGGAAACATGTCATATGTTGCTGGGTTTTTCCAGTTTTAATAAGCTCAGGGGGAGTTCTGCTTCTATTCTGGGGGATGGTTTCTTGAGGCAGGAGAATTTCAGGGCATATTATGAGAAACAATATTATCACAAGGTCCACCTGATGATTGCCTCATTATGAATGGTCTGCACATTGACTTTTACCTCGGCAAGACAGAAGGCTATTAAAAGATGCTTTATGCTCCTTCTGGATGTTCATTATTTCTCGCAGCTCACGGTGCTGACATCTCAAACAAAAACCCTGAAGTGACCAGCCTCAGGCCTGTCAGAGCGAGTTGAGATGAGCCAAAATGCATTCAGTTTTTTTTTCCCCTGGTAATATTTTGTTTACATGACCAAGAATAATGACGTACAATCTCAAACACATTATTTTTGCTAATCTTTCACACACTGCATCTCTTAAACTGATCTTTGTCCAACCTGGTAGCAGAAAAAGAGGGAAAAAAGGATCTCTACACAGCTGCTTCAGACATTTCTGGGACAGACCGACGACATCTAAGAGAAAGACTTGTATTATTGATAAAGATATGGTACGAGTCCCATTAGGATTGCTCTGTGTTCATGATGACTTAATGTGCAGCTTGTGACAAGCACAGCCAATTCCATGACCAGATTGTCAGACATTCCCAATCAAGCCTGTAATTATTCATGTTGCTTAAGTGCTCCAAGAAAAGAAAAAGAGTGCAGAAAAAGGGTTTGGTTTGAACCAGCAGCTTGCAAAAGAGAGCCTTCTTTTTCTTCTTAGCGCAGTTGGAATCCTTACAATTTCAAAAACTGCTTCTTAAGGGAAAACTCAAGGTGCTGGCAGACCCGAGGGGCCTTTACAGGGATGAGATGTAGACGCGGGAAAACTTTCTGGTTTCATGATGCTCTCTAATTGCTCCCATGTAATCAAAAATGTCTAACTAGTGTGTTTGCATACGTAAAAGGTTAATTTTGTTATCCTAGACTGTGTTTTTTGGTGTTCCTGACATACTAGTAATCAAATCAGACATTTATTATGTTGATTTGATTAGTATTTAGCAACATAGTGCACCCATGATATTTCCCTGTTATTCTCAGAGCAGATGTTCAGTGCAAATGAAGCACCACGGGCAAGTAAAAAAGCTGTTAAAACAAAAATTAAGGGGCTATTATACATGTATATGCTGCATTTACAGAGTGAATATTCCCATTCTTTGGGTATAATTAAAAATGAATAAGTTGAAAGATAAATAAATCTAAATACGGATGTGGACTAATTACTGTAATTTTCTACATGCAGTGAGTTAAAGTGCAGCAGTTTCCAAAAGAATTTAGTTTAAGGCATAATAACGAACTCTATCCCTGATTTAAAGTTTTTGTTTCCACAAATATAAAGCAGTTTACAATGCTGCAAGCTGCACATTTACCATGACGGCCATTATCATTTCAACATGCCTCCATTATTATTACGTAATAATGAAGAATAGCAGGATTTTCTTATAACATGAAATGACGACAGTCAACATCAGATGAGTTTTTGCAAGGGGTGGGCCACTCTTGGATGGTTTGGAAGTTAAATATATGCCTGGACAAGTAACATTGATTATTTTAATGCTTCAATTTTGGAATCTGAAATAATTAATTTCAATCTTATGAGATAAAGGGGATGAGAGAATGATATGGAAGATGAGAAACAACTAATGAAGTTCACAAATAAGATGGAATGTTAACTTCTACTGGCTAAGTTAAAGCAAAGCTGTCTTTGTTAGCCAACTCTTCACTGTAATATTGTAGCATATTTGCTTCCCCTCATGAAAAAAAAACAAACAAACTCTGATGTAATCTATGACCTCAAAATTAACATGAATCAATAATAACATGCTCTTTGCCATTGGAGACGTGTTTATTAGCCTAGCTACTTACCCTAACACGCATATGTTTTCATTTTGAATCAGAGCAGATAAACACTTTGTTTAATCCATTTCTTGCACTCTTGCTTTTGTTTTTGTTTTTTTTTCTTTTGAAAAGGCTAAAAAATCCAAATCCTAAAAATCCCATGAGCTTTAGTACCAGGGTTAGTCATAAAAAACAATGGAGCTTGTTGCTTCTGTCCTCAGCTGTCTGTCTGTGTCAAAGTTTTGACGCACGCACGCACGCATTCAGGGATTTCATGGTGTATTCAGGTGCAAATCGTGAACTCACACATCTTTACTCCAATGGCCACAAGGTTATATCAAAACAGATTTTTTCCTGTTTCCTGTCATTAATTTCTTATTCTCTCACTGCAAATAACTGCTGAGTCATACTTTGCATTTTGTCCCCCTCACTGTTCCCTCACATAATAAATCCCAATTAAACCATGCATGTCATAGTTGGTCGACTATGAATGGATGATAACTACGTTGGTGCAAGGCTCTTAACATATAATGAACTGAAAAAGTCATCATCAAAACCCTAGTAACTTCTTTTATCACTTTTTAAAAAAAATGCACTGCCTTTCCTCTGCCGTAGTGAAGTCAAGTTCTCCACTTTGCTTCCTGTGCTTTGAAAAAAACATCCTTTTCACTCGCAGGCAAGAGTGTTTTGTGATGTTTTGATGATTTGACACTCTCTCTTGCCGTGTTTTCAAGTGCGTGTTTCTTGGCCCCAGACAATCCTCCACCTCCGCTGCGAGCTGGGTGACAGAGTGTCCCGTCTGGCTGTCATCTGGCCTGACCATGACAGAGAAGCACATGGCTGCGGGCTGCATACACAATCCTCGGCGCCGAATCTGCCTATGACATTGACACTCTGTCTCAGCTGGAATGAGCCGTGATCAGACCCTGAAAGCCAATGTTACTGCCTGTAATAGAAGTAGGTTTGAGGTTGCTCTGAATAACTGTCAAGCCACATCATTAAGACGCACAATGAAAGCTCACACAGCTCAGAAAGAGCCCCTTTGCCCCGCAGCTGACAGACTCATCAGCTGGTAGTTTAGTGTGTTTTTTTATTCAGGGACAACAACAATCACCCTCACACCAATATACAACATCACCACACCAGGCATAGGTAAAATATCATAACGTATCTGGAAATTAAATAACAAATTTTACGTTAAACCTTTTGAATCTGCATCATCTTTAATTGGACTTTATTGCAAATACAAGAAACAACTGACTTCAATATTACCAAACTGGACTTTGCCAAATGTATGTAACATTAATGAAGTTTCAAGTGACCTCTGAATTTTAATTTGGATCCAAAACATCATTTGCCAAGACACTTCCCACATCACTGTTGGCAAGAGAGTAGCACTGAGCTGGTTGTCACTGTTTTGTTTCAATCAACATAAGCCGTCCTGAATATGCTGAACACTGGTGTTCTTCCTCAACACCACCCCAGGGGCAATGCCTTAGAGAACAAAATAATTAACAGCTGTGCTGACACTCAAATGTGTGGTGTTTTACAGCTTTCATTATCTGTGTCAAAATCATTTAGCTGTGTCATCTCCTCCAAGAAACAAACAGTGAATTTCTTGTAAACATTTAGCCATTTTGAAATGTGTCATTTGTCATATGTCATTTACAGATAGAAAAATCGCCTTCGTAGATTTTATCTTGTTATCAGTGAGCTGGACAATGACATCACAGCATGAATACATTCTTGGATGTATGTTTTTTGTGTTTCTTTAGTCAGAAATGTAGCTTATAACAGCCATGGACAAAAAAGCTACATTATGCAGTTTTTCTGCCAGTCAGAAACATCAAATCTGGACTGTTAAACCTTTAAACACAGTTTAATAGTTTGGAAATTTTTCGACTTATTTATCCACTTGTCAAGTGTTGGCTGAGAACATTGATGCCACTCTCACGTATTTACAGTAAATATGGATCCAGCAGCCAGTTAGCATAGATTAGCATAAAGAGTGGGACATTGGGAACATCTAGGCTGGCTCTGTCCAAAGTAAACAAACCCGCCTACCAGCACCTTTAAAGCTGACTAATAAACACATTTTATCTTATTTTATTAATCAATACATAAATCTATGTGCAAAAAAACAACAAGTTGGGGTTTTACTGGCCAAAAATATCATCCACCATTACTCCCTTAAAAAATCCACGGTGTTACTCTTCAGTTTTAACATGCTTATTAATGAGCTTTAAAAGGTTTTGAAGATGTTAGGTGAATTTGACCAACTTTGACTACAGCCGGGATATCTGTTTCACCCTATTTCTAAGCTAAGCTAACAGCATGGAGGACTGTAGCCTCTTGTTTACTGTTCAGGCATGAGAGTGGTTTCAATCTCCTCCTTTTTAACAAGCAAAAAAAGCAGAAGTCTCCCATTATGTTCAGCTATGAAGAACTTATGCAGTTAACATGAAGATACCAATCGCCCATAACTCAAAAACAGATTATACCTCTGGAAACCGTTACAATCACTCCACTAGTGCGTCATATATTAGAGTTAAAGGTAGCCATTTGACCATTCAAATCACCTCCCTTGACTGAGGCCGGCTACTAATCAACCCACTGTTTTCCCCACGGAGTCTAAGAGTCGCATCGTCCCTCGTTAAAATCGTACCATAGGTGAAAACTTGCTGTATTACCAAGCAATTTACCTCCCTCCTACACTTACTTATTGCAGTGGATTGACTGCACGTCTCTCATCTCACAGTCATTAGAACAAAAGTCAGCAGAAACTGACAAACAAACTCAGGATATCTATAGGGAATAGCTCCTTCACATAAAGAGACAAAACAGCCTTCTTTTTCTGCATAACAACTAAAGATCCGACAGTATTTTTAAATCTGTCAGACATGGTAAAAAAAAAATACAATGCCTGTACTTTCGTCTTATAAATAAGATTTTAGCTCATTGTCATCTGCCTCTCCTGGGTATCTGAGGGCCACAGAGGAAATTAGTCTGACTTTTTTATCTCTATTCTTTGCATTCTTTGTCCTGCATTACTGTTCTTTCCTGCACTGGCATGGACCACTTGTTGTACTTTAACATAAGAATAAATCTTGTCTAAACGCCTGTCATACCTCCGCCATGGAGCTGTTTCAAAGGTCGTACAAAGAAGATGGTAAGGCTATTACCAGTATAGGAAGAAGTGATTCGATAGCTGTCCTGATAGTCTTGTGAAATCTTGTGAATAAAAATATGAGGAAAATGTCAGTCAAAGCAGTTAAATGTCACCTACAGTGCAGCATGAATCAGGGTCTGGATCTTCATCGCAGCCAATAAAGATAAATATGCCACGGACTGATACGAGAAACGTTAGGTTATCAGGTCACTTCCATTTCATCGCAATTAGTCTGCTGCAGAGTCAAAGTTCCTGCGAGGGCTGAGCTGCTCGGCACAGTGTGAGTAGCTCTGCAGACCAGGCACATGACATCAGTTAGCTCCAATCAAAGTCTTTGACCTTTGCTGCTTCAAAGATTGTAGAGTTTTCTCTACAGTGCCACTTGTAATTCCTACAATTACAGTGTATATATATATCATGGGGAGGTCATACTCTGTGACCTGTGACACTTTTTATCCCTCGCTTGTTTATGCCCTAGATGTTATACAACCGATGGCATTTATTAAGAAGAATAGTAAAGAAATACCTGTATGACCTTTGGAGTTTTCCACTATTGTCATCACAATTTATCTACTCTTCCAATTATTAGCCTACTTTGTCTCTGAGCCCACAGACAACTGCAAAAATCAGCAGTTTAAGGGCATTAAACAGAAAAATTGTGTGATTTTTGTGTCAGTTTATGCACAATAACAGCAACATTAGCACAGTGGTTGATTCACTTTCGAAAAATTACCTCACATCTTTTTCAATATGCTTTCTCTTTTTTTTTGCACTTTAGCACAAATGTGATGAGTTATGAATCTCATCATCAAAGATCAACATGTGAACCAAGAACCAAGCGGTTCGTTCAGGTTCACCTCTGCTTGTTCTATCCTCTGCGCTTCATTAACCTTTGCTCTGGTTGGAAAACGCAATGCTAACATGGCTAATATAGAAATCGCAACAGTGAATGAAATTTGTACAATTTGTATCAAGGCCGGGGTGTATCCTCTGTTCCCATTCTGCACAGCTCTGGAATAATGAATGCCATAGAAGTGATCACATTCTTACACTTCTGTGACAGTATTTCATTAGTGGCAAAGGGTCTTTTGCTAATTTCATCAGGAGAGACTAATTGAAAAAGCTTTATTGAATGAAACAATTTAAAACTTTGGCATAGGCTGTGCTTAAAGTGACTGGAGACGAATGAAAAGCAGCAAACGGAGCGACAACAACAAACAACTGGAGGAAATAAAAATTTATCCATTTGTCACTAATCCCATGGTTTAAACGGAGGGGATGCTGCCTTGTTTAGAGTGTAACTGATTAGATAACAAGTAGCAAATGCATGGTTATGAGGAGTAAAAGGAATAAAAGGAACAAATCTTGATTAATTACTTAGGAGGAGATTGATATTTAAATGAAGTGTTCTTATTGATTGAACTGCTGCTGGGATTCATTTGACAGTTCTGCTGAAATGCACTAACATACACACACACACACACAAAACACACACTCCTTGTTGTTACTGTGCCTGATTGCTTTATTTTCTTAGCTTTCGCTCTCATTATTGTAGAAAATTATTTATCACAGGTTGGCCTGAATTTTTTTTGCACGAGTGTTTTCGCGTCGCCTCTTAAAAAAAATAAAACACCCTGAGACCCTCATGCTCCGAAGGCTATTGTACTATAAAGCCCGATGTTCTCCGTGCAATATCAGAGTTTATGTACTGTAGCAGCTACAACTAAACAAATAATGCAACATTCATCTCCAGCCTGTAGCATTCAGCACGCCAGATACTGAATTATTGATGCTTTTTGTCAGTGTTGTGAGGCGGTCTTCCCACTCTGCCTGGAGTTTAACAGGTTAATCACTCACATCAGCCACATGAAAAAAGCCCAGAGTTTTCACAGGATGACACATCAAAAATAAGAAAAAGAAAAAAGAACCAACAACAACAACAACAACAAACACATTTGAATTTGGATCATCTGATGCTATACATACAGTGCACCAGCCAGGACGGCACTCTGGAGCAAAGGAGAAACAAACAATATCATTAAATATGTATGTTTGCCTTCTCTTCTAAAACAGCGCATTTGACCAAGTAATGGATTGTTCACATAGCGATTGAGACACAAAGACATAGGCTACTCAAGCAAAACAATACGGCCCTTTGAGAGGATATGATCGCGGCGCGGAATATCATAAACATTACAGTCACTCAGCAGCGGGGGGGATACTGTAGTGGAAGTGCTCGAGGGGAAGCTGCACACACTCTCACAGGGTTTTGGTAGACTGACGGAGCCTGTCTACTGCTGTTAAATGCTAACTTGTGATGAACTGATTTCTTTGATGTTGGTTTCTGACGTCCCATGCTCATCAAGTCTACTTAAAATCATCTCTTAAAGTCCTTCGGCTGCACTCTGTTAGACATGCGCTTTTGTTTGAAGGGCCTCTTCCATTTTCCTCTCCAGTCACTAATTGGTGTAAGTGAATAATCCAGCGCACCGATGACACTAATAGACATGGATGTATTGATTTTCCACTTACCGTGCTGACAGTAAAACGTGTGAATATCTTGTGGGAAATCTGCTTACTGGATTGAAAAATAGAAACATCAGAGTATTTAAGCTCTAAATTGGAACAAAACATATTGACATGTGACTTGAATTAAATGGATATTCTCTGAGTCAGTGTGTTAACTGAGTTTTCTGCGGTTCACTTAAGGTGAGCTGATTAAAGTGTGACACCACTGAGGTCAAAAGTCAGTGACATTACTTGGATTTAAGACTTTATACCAACATCTTCCCAGTTCATTAAGGGTGAGATTTGATTAAACAAACAATTAACTCATCAATATTATCCATAACATTCTCTCTTGCATTTCTTAGCATGAAAGGTAATTTTTTTTAGCCTCTTTTCTATTTTTCTTAATGTTGTGATCAAAAACAGAGTTTGTTCAATATTTCCTTGTCCTGCTTCATTTCTGGGTTTAGTTTTACTTCGGGACCCCGTCTGAAGTGTGTAAAGCCAGGAGGCTTATTTACTCCCCTCGTCCATCACCTTCTTGTCAAAAGCACTTTTAAACTCTTATCGCTTCATCTGGGGGAAGGAGAAATAAAATGACATGGCAAAATGAAAAATGTGCATGGTAATGACAGACGGCCGCAATGAAAAGGCGCGTGAACACACTCACACACACACACACACACACCGGCGAAACGTCGACTGACAAGTGCGGCCCTGCTTCAAATAAGAGCGATATAAGTACATATCCTGTATGTATCAACCTGTTTCGACACTCAAATCCACAAAGACTCGGGTGAGGAAGAAGTTTGCACCTGCACGGTGTGGTTACCGTGGTAACAATAAGACAGGCTCATACCATCTGTGCGTAAAAGAAAAGACGTGAAGAAAATGAAGGAAAAAAAGAAAAAAGTGACTCAAATATACCTGTGATGTTATGGGTGGGAAAAATTCACTTTACGTGAGATTAAAACGGAAGTTAAAATTAACTTTAATGTGTGACGAGCTAAAATTAAGAAATGTGTTTATGGTAAATAAAGTAAGAAATTAAACTAACATCATAATTTAATCATCAAATCATCAAATTTAATCATCCGTGAAACTAAATTACCTATATTAGGACAGTTATCTTTGTACTACAAGTTTTTTCATACAGGTTCTTATTTTTAAATATGCAAATGATGTGTTATCTACTTTACATTCGCTGATTTACATAAATTACAAGAAGAGAGATGAGGACATGAGATAAAGCCAAATTTAAAATTCCTGTTTTATCTGTTTAACATATACTGCAAAGGTTTTTACAGAGGGAATTTTGGATCCTTCTCTTTGTGTTACTCCATTAATCTGAAAAGAGCCATAAAAAAAATCTAAAAATCCGTTTTTCAGCATGTTTTTAGAGATAAAATGCTATATAAATCAGGCTATGAATGATATATGAAAAAACCCCACTCTATAAAACCTTCAGAAAGAAATAAACTGGAAAGGTTGGTGTGTGTAAGTGCTACTGAAGTGGAGATTTTTGTCTCAGAGTTGTGAGGAAAGAAAGCTTTTAAAGAAGTGAACTGCATTTTTCTGGTCTTTTTTAGGCGAAAAATTGTGAAAATTTTAACTAACAGGTATCCTGAGGAACTTACATTGAGATGAATAGTTCTGTATCACAAGTTTTCAAACAATTAATGTTAATTTAAATTGATTAAAATAAATGGCTAAATGTTTTTAGAGATTTTCTTCCAACCAAAGACGTAAAACTCAAAATTCGCCACAAATAAGAAACTTTTTGTCCAATTTTCTTCTGTTCTAAGCTCTTGAGACTCCCAGCTGAGAATGACCTTCATATGGAGATACAGTTAAAAAAAATTACAACCACTGGAATCACAAGATGGTGAAAAAAAAAAACTTCACCATAAACTACAAAAACTTTACTGCATTCAGCTTTATTTTGACGAGCAATCCCTTAAACTTTCTGTCATGTCATTTCTATTCCCGCTCCCACTTTACTGATGTTCTCAAGTAAACTCATAACATGAAAAAATACAAATCAGAGAGAAAATAATTATTTAATCACCAGTACAAACACATAACAAATGAGCTCAGTAAAGTAATAGAGAACATTACAGCTGTTTTGGGAGAAGAACTGCTGTTTCATACGCTGTAATAAAGATGGCAGTAATGACCCGTTGGACACGAGCAACAGCAGACACTAATAAATTTTAAAATATAAAATTCAGGAAGCAACAATGTCTCCTCTGATGTGCTTTAATCAAACATTTAGGATAAAGTCAACCGACCTTTTAAAACCAGTTTGATTAGCGTAACACTCAAAAGTCACAAACACGATAAAACACCCAGTTCCTTCTATGAACAAGAAGGAGCCGTAGTCGGTGTGAGTAATTGTGTGCTTATGTTTATAGCAACATTAATGTATAATATTCATTGATTAGACTGCAGCCACATATCATAGCATTCATGCCTCGGGCTAATTTGCAGTGCCTGTCCCTACATCGCCCTTAATTGCTAACTGCTGCTTAAATGCTAACACTATGAATTTTTCAGCAACCATTAATGTGCCATAGCTTAGAGACGGCATTTAATGGATCGTTGCTGAATTACAAACCCCTGTGAGTTTATTTATGAGTGTGGCTGTAAAGGTTAATGCACATTAAGTAATATATGAAATTTATTTACATTTTTCTCAGGGAATGGTTTTATTTTATTGGCGAAAAGGGATAATCACTACCTCCAAACTTGAGTTATTATGGAAAATAATCTTGTCTCTGAATAAAATTAATGAGTTTGTCATGCAGGAGCATCAGGAAACAATGGCTTCCCCCGAAATTACCACTCACCATAAGTGTTTTATTAATCTTAGATATTATTTTGGTCCAGACAAATAGCAGAATACAAACACAAGCTCTGACTTTCCTTTTCTCCTTCACAACAATGAGTATGATGATTGCATGTTGCAGAGCACTGCTAAAGCATGTGTTTGGCAGGGATGGGATTTAGATTAACAAACATTAAAAAGCAGCCACAGCATTAAAAAAAAAAAAGGGTTGTAAATATGAATCATGACACAATCTGGAAATTTCGGAGCGGCTCTGAGCTCTTTACTCCCTGGTAATCCTTTAAAACCCAACAAATTCAGGGAATTTGGGAAACTAATGCCATGCTTGACCACTCTGATACGCCTATGCTGCTTTAGCAGAGCAGAGTGGGGAACATGTGTGACATCTAAATCACTATATGTGAGCACGCGTGTGGGAAGACAGTCAGTTTTAATGTGCAGCTACAACAAACATATCTGATTCCCCACAGGGATGTTACAGGATCCTCTGTTTGCAGGCAGGTTGTACTGAGAAATCTACAAATGTTTCATTTGAAAAAAAGGGGAGAAAAAAAGGCATATAGTAATTATTTAAATGAATGAAAGCAAACCAGATCAGCTAATTGTTTTGTAAATGTTAAGTGTCCTCAGACCAGATGAGATTTGACCAAAAGCAGCCTTGGAAACATGAATCTCTATTAGGGTTTTTTTGGGGAAAACAAAGAGTTGTTGCATTCTTTACCAAACACAGCAGCATGCAGAGGCATATGCTTTCGTGCCAGATACTTAAAATAAGCAATCAGCAGAAAACTGCGTGCCAAAAAAACAACCCCATGATTTCTAATGTGCTGTGACTATGATGGAAATCCTAAAGAAGCCGTGTGCTGTGCTTGCCTCTGTGATGTGCTGTCTGTTGAGCTTTAAACAAGCACTGAAGGCAGTCAAACAAAGGGATATATGAATAAAAATACTATCACCAATTTACAGGGCTGATGTCAAGCCTGAGAAACACTCTTCATGCAGATTTCCATACCACATAATTCTCCGCTTCTTTATGTGTGCTATTAGTTTTACTTCTCGGTGACAATAAATGGCTGTAAAAATAGACACAGTGATCAAAGGCACATGTGGGACTGGTGAGAGGCAAAAGGATTCATCATCAGTCGCAGAAAGTGGCTGTGCTGCTCATGTCTGTTTGAAAGCAGAGCAGAGACTGCAAAGCCTCCTCGCTCGTCTCCTCCGAGAGCCAGGTGCTCAAAATCACCTGAGGTCACCAACTCTCCTCCCACGTGGGCCTCCGTGCCCCTCGGCAGGCGCTATCAATGTTTAAAAGCTTTGTAAGCGGAGAGAGACTGAGAGGCAGAAGAGGGGTTTGTCATATAAAACTAAAAGCAAAAGAGAAAAAAAAATCTATTAGAGAGAGAGAGAGAGAGAGAGTACAGAGGGAAAGAAGGACTGCAGGGTTTGCAGAATTGGAGCTGGACAGAGAGGAGGTTGTTGTTTTCTGTGCTTTTTTTTCACTTATATGTACAACACTGAGGTGAGTCATTCATTCAGGTCAGTTTGTGTCCAGCCGATAAAGAAAAAGAAACCTTCTTCAGGTAAAGCAAAGTTGTGTGATGTATAAAAGAAGCATTTTGTGTCATTTTTGTTGCTCTTTACTTACTCAGACCTATAATGCAATTTGTAAACTTTATCTGCATTAACTTATTCTACATTTGTTCAGCCCCATAAAATAACCTACTTCTATCTGCAAATGTAATGGGCGGGGCTTGAACTTGGAGTGGGTGGTCCCTAAACTACATGTGTGTGGAGGGATAGTCACAAGTTATAAGTTTAAGTCTAAAAATGATCCGGATTTGAGTGACGAACTAATTATTTATTGGAAAACTGAACTGACCAAACAGCCTCAGAGCTGAGCTCTAGGTTAATGCTTTGTTGTTTTTGTTGTCATGTACAGAACAAGTAGCCTGATTGAAAACACCTCAGTGAATTACTGACCGCTGAAATACCTGTTCCCACTCTGACTGTGCACTTCTTGCACTTGACCGCAGTGCTTCACACACGCTGCTAAAGCTAGTCGCACAAAAACGGCAGAGAAAGTCAAGCAGCTATTTTCTAAGATGCTACTTTAATGCAAGAACTTATAATAGTTCATTTCCTACATTCACTATATTAATGTTAGGTGAATGTTAGGTGGCTTCTCAGGGGGGAGACCTGAAGGGAGGAGACTTGATTCTTCTCAGCCTCAATGTTACCAACATCAGCTTTAACAGCAGACTGAGAATGAATGAAAACCTGATGGAAAACAAAGGACAGAAAATAAACACTCAAAATACATAAACAAAAGTGGAAAAGGCCCCACTTTTTGGTTTTTTTTTGGGTGGGGAGGATGATGTAGCACTTTTGAGGATGACGCTCAGCTTGGTTCCGCGCCCAGTCATCATGTAACACTGTGTAGTGTGTTGTGTGTGTGTGTGTGTGCTTCATACAGAGAGTCACTTTCAGCTTAACTGAGATCCAGAAACCTGCGGTGTAAATTACAACAACCACAGCCGTCAGCTAAGAAGTTGTCGGGTGAGAAAGCCATTACTGGAGATGTTACAAGTCATTACTAAGTGCCGGGGCATTCATTGTAGTGAGCAGCATGTGTGTAAAGAAGAGCTTCCAAGGGTTAAAGCTGGCTGGATGCTTTCTTTGAGTGTGAATCGTTGTTTTGCATCCACAAATAGTGTTCAATACATCGGCAGGAGCTTTCACCTGCTGTGACCATTCCTCTGATGAAAAAAGTCAAATAAACACAGACCATATTGTGATCTTGCACAAAGAAAGAATACCAAACAGTCACTGAGATTTCAATCTGATACATTTACTAACAAAATTAACTGTAATTATTGTCATTTTTTAAAAATTGGACAAGTATAATAAATAAAATTCCATTTACTTCCATCTTTTTGTGTTTGTTTTCTGCAGCTATGCGCTATGAGAGAAGCATGATCTCAGTACCTAAAGCTTTATGTGGCAGTTAAATGGTATATTGTGTGTATTTATATATAAATTTTTATATATTTTGACAACTCGGAGCGCTTTACAACACGAGTCAACCTTCAGCAATTCACACACACATTCCCTGACTTCCACGGAGTGCCATCCTGCTCATCAGAAACAGTCATACAGACACACTCACACACTTGGAGAAATTCAGTATTTTGCCAAAGGACACTTGGACATGCAGACTGGAGGAGTCGGAGATCGAACGGCCGACCTTCTGGTAAGTTGGTGACCCACTCTGCTTCCTCAGCCACAACTAACCCAGTTACGAGGCACATTCATCACACTGACTTCATCCTTATTGAGTAAAATCTGAAAATAATTAAACTGACAGACATTCTTCTGTCGCTATAAAAGTGAATGTTGAGACTTTCATCATTTTCACATCAGCTCCCTTCATATATTTTGCATGAAGTGCATGTAGAGTATTCAGTGGATGTTAAATAGAGTGTCATCAAACTGTGCCTCATCAACGGCGACGTCGTTAGGCTGGAAACTCTGCTGGCGCCGCTCAGCCATGTGACAACGCGGTCAGGAACGAGAGGTGCGATGGCGAGCACCGTAAACATTTGCACCTCGAATAAAACATCTTCCTCTGCTGGGCAGGACCGCGACGCCGGCCTCTCGCTGCGCCGTTCTGTGCATTTGGAGTTGTCAGTGTTAGCCACATCACATCCCAGGGCAAAGCACTGTGAAAGCAACCCGCCGTGCTGTAAACGAGATGAGATGAGTCCTGTTGAGAGGTGGCTGCACAATCTGTCTCTTTCTGTGTGCCTGTGACCTTCTAATGATCGAGTCATGGGCCGGGGATGGCAACCTTGTCTAAAACTGCAACTCAAGACAAAAGTCTGAGGAGGGAGATATGAGTTAAGTCTACGGCGCGCGGGGACTCATTTCGTAGCACCTCGCCAAGCTGATAACGAAATCCCTCTGACATTAGGGAGTTAGCTGCCCTCCCATTTTAATTACCTGAGAAACTGCAAGCCAAACAGTATTACCATAGCCTCCAGATCCTTTGATGGCATTTGTCATTTTAGAGGGATAGGAAAAACTGTCAAGTAGGGCTAACCCCTTTCTAAACTGGCACATAGATTTCCAGCTAATCCTGGTGGGAGAGGGAGCCTGAATGGATAAACACTGAATAGAACTGAGCAAGCAAACAATTTTAGCTGCTGCTCAGAGCATGCCTTAAAGTAAACACCCCAGTCAAAGAGATGTTCCTAAATTGTCATAACTCAAAACAGCGAATGTACTACAGGGGTTTTACTTCAGACTGGGGGGTAAGCTGCAAACCAGTATGTGGTTTTTACTTATTTATTGCACTGCTTTAGTGCGGGGAACATTTTTACAGAAGAATCTTCTCTCTCAGAATAGCTGAAACTATCCTTTGAATAAGACGGGGACTTGTGTTCTGCCATTGTGAGCAACATGCCCAGGGTGAAAAGGCGCTAAAAGCTGAGGCCTGCTCAAAGCTCCTGTCTGATCCGCAGCCTGTTTAATGGCATGGAAACACTTAAGGTCAGGACGGGTGCTTCTTTACGTTTGTGTTGGTAATGGTGGAGCATCTTGACTGTTTCCTGCTCGAGTAATTAATGAGGTCACGGGATCAGCGTGCGTGGGTTACAGTTTTTGAAATTTCAAAATAAAACCTTTTTTACATCATGTCACATGTGTTTTTTTTTCAATAACTTTAAATTCTTGGGACACCAATAAATCTTCACTTTTTGTAATTTTACATCATTTTTAAAAAAAAGACTGCACGCACATTTCTATCAAACTAGAAGTTTCATTTAAAATTTAACACATTCTCAAAAACTTGTGGAAAAATCTATAACGGAATATATTATGTGCCAAAATAATCAAGTTTTGAGATTCCCCACTGTAAAAAGTTTCCTCCCCCTCCTCCTCATCATCAATTTAATTTTTTTTATGCACAATAAGCTGCTTCCTTTGTAGATATAAAATCTCATATTTTTAGTGTTCATAAAGCTGCTTAAAACATATGGCTTCAATAAAGAAAAAGGTGCGAAACACTGAAAAAATGTATTTGGCATATTTTTTTTTTGTCAAGTACATTTAATTTATGGTGTTGTCTTTTCTCAGTGAGTCAGATTCAGTACAAAGGTTATTACTTGCGCTGCCAAAACAGTCTATCAAACAATATTTAGTAGTTGTCTGTGAGATTTCATCTCAGCAGCACCCAAAACCTATTTGAGGCTTTTCCTTTCATGCCTTTTATTTGATTATACAGCACAGACACAGACAGGAAACACAAGAGGAGGATGTGAGATGTGCAACAAAGGTGCAAAGATGCTGTATGTTGTGACGGGCAGACTCTTGCACAATGTGCACCCGGTGTGTTTTTATTTCTTTTATTAAAATGAAGAAATTAAAGAGATTTTCGGCTGGACAGATGCTGTCATTTAATGATTCTGGTCTCACAGAACAAGCAGGTATCAAACACTGTTATTCCAAACAGTAATCAGCGTTACGTTTCCTTTAGAGCCGCGTGGACTTAAAGCGTCGCAGCCAGGCGATGATTAACAACGCTGAAGGAGGATCCCATTTTTCTCCTTGATCAATGTTATCTCTCCCTTTTCTGGATGTTTTCTGCACTCCGTTCATGTGCACTCGCAGTAAGTCTCACTTGAGATAGTGTCAGTGGAAGGGTACGCTGAGCACTTAAACATCCCCTCTGTTCTTGAGACACTCTTTGTGTCTCATCAAGTATCCATTCAGACACTGACAAGCATGCTCAAAGGTTATCTGTGGTTATCACATGCCACCGTTAACGACGGCAGCCTGAGCACACACAATGCAAATATTAGTAGCTGTGTGACACGTTGGTGGTTTTACAAAATACAGAAAAAAAAAAACATGAACTCTTTTAGCTTCAAAGTTCTGCTGAAGAAGAAGTATATTGCTTTCATATTACATTTCCTCCAAAAGCCGTGCTTCCTCTGCAGTAAACAACACTCCGACTAAACTGTGTGATTTTTCAAAAAACTGAGACAAAACATGTCTCAGAAGTGAGAAGTGTGTTCATTTGATTTGTTGCAGAGACGACAAAGAAGAGAACTTGAAAGACGCAGGTTTACGAGAGTGAGGCGAGGCTTCCCCCGACACACACTAAATTATTTTTTTTCCACTTTGAAAGTTAGAAGCGGAACTAGAACTAGAAAAGTGCCTCTGGAGGGAAAGGACATCTGTTAATGTTAATGCTAAGAGTCTTATATACCTGGTAAAAAAAAAAGTACTGTGTGTTTATGAGTAAAGCGATACTCATTAAAGGTACGTCTATGAAATTCTCATTGAAACTCATTAAAATATATTTATTCTGGGCAACATTTTTTTATTATGAGACAAAATCTCTTCAGCACACCACTTTGGTCTTGATTATCTCTCAGCTCCTGTTGTTTTTTAACGATATGACTGTATTTTGTGCTGGAGCTTGAATATGTTTATAGTAATTTTGCCTATATGTTGCTTTTCTTGCTGTGACATTTAGAGGGTTTAAAAGCTCGTTGCCGCTTTCCACAGGTCTGTCATTAGATGCTGGGAGAAACTCTTGAGCAAAGGGTCTGTGACTAAACTACACCGAGCGCTGCCATTTGTGTGCAAATGCTGGTACTTACAATTTTCTTGAGCAGTATTTAAACTGCCTGGTTCCATTTAAGGCCTGAGCAGCGCAAATCCAGGAGACAGTGAGCGATGTTGAGGACTTTATCTTGTCTAAGACATATCTGCACATAAATGCAACATTTACCATGAATAAAAAGATTTATATTCTCCTTAAGTTTCTAGTTATAAAGTACCAGTTCTTTATTATCCCCTCGGAGGCTGATAAAGAGGTAGAAAGGCCTTTCTTGTGATAAATTAAGATTCCTCTCTGTTCCTGACATGTGGTGATGTGGCAAACCTTCTCTACACTTAACACTTTACACGGCCTGTGGTTTCCAATACGTTCAACGGGAGTAAGAGGCATTTAAAAATGGAGGAAGAGGAAAAGCAGCCGAGCATGCACTATGTCGAGCAAAGGTCTTTATCCCCTATGCAGAGACTAACAGGACGCTCCTGTTTTGTTCCATCTGAGACTCGTTCAAGCCGAATCGATCTTGTTACTAATTCTTTCTAAAAAGCAGATAGTTTTGGTCAGTTTTAAAACTTTTGTTCTCTGCTAAATTATTTTTATTTTTCATTTGTACACGAGTAGTTTACTAATAATATATTTATCAGTCTTTGTTCGGTTTAGTCTTGGAAAGACCAAAAACATTTCATGGTCTTTTCCTACTTTGATAAACTATAATCACTAGGTACTTTTAAAATTAAGAATCTACATAAAACCGCAATATGAAGATAAAAACACATATAGAACAAAAACACTGTTGAAGATTAAATCAAGTGTTCAAACCTTTTTGCTTGCGTCCTTATGTATTAAAATAATGTTGTTGTGGCCCTTTTTCATGTCTAAACAGTTCAAAGCTCCACTGAAAAATTCCACCCATTTAAACATCTCACATAGTTTCATTCAAGTAATGGTTTGAAGCCCACAAAGTTCGAAAAAAGAGTAAAATTATTTTATATTTTACTAAAACAAGGACTAGAGAAATGTCACAAAACTTATTGGAATAGTTTTGTTTTTCCTCTCCTATTAATCATCTCATGGCCCCCCCAACATTTATCCAGTGACCCCTTGGAAGGGGGAGGGATATGAAACCACTGGACCGTGTATGTAGTGGCTGCTGAACCATCTAAAAGTATTAAAACTACCCTTACTTGACCAGCCAAAGCTTGTAAATGTTGCTTACACACGGATGAATCAGTGTTAATAATTAATAATGTCATTAATAATTAAACATCAGTCACAGGAGACATTTTACTGCAGAATTACTCTTACTTTTGACACTTAGTGTATGTTTTCCATTAAATTTTATTAGTAAATACAAAACTTGTGCTTGTAATAGAGTATTTTTACAATATGTTATTGATACTTTTACTCTAGTAAAGAATGTAAGTATTTCTTCCACCACTGATCTTTTCTGAGTTTTTCGATGTGCTCGTTCAGTAGTTCAGTTATGCCTTGATTTAATGAGCGGCATGTGCATAATTGATAAGATATTTTGACAAGACTTAATAGGATGCAATTCCATATAAATATTCAGTAAATGTTAATGTGCCTCCACAAACTAATTAATTGACTGCAGTGGGTTATACTGGGTACAAATTGGGGTTGTCTGCCCAGACTGTAAAAACAGAGCACACACAGACGATAAGAAGGAGGCTACATAAAAACTGAATGTGTAAGGTCCATTTTTGCAGAAAAGAAAGTCATTTGCTTTAGATCAGATTCAAAAAGTGTCACTCAGCTGATGTACAGTGTTGTTTTCTGACATTACGGTTGGATGAGAAAGAGTGAAGCTAAAATAAACAGTGATCCTGAGCTCCAGCCTACTTCTCCTATCAAAAGCTTTTATGGCTGTTCCAGGCACTTGGTCATTTCGGTGGGTAAAGCAGGGATAGTTAATTTTTAACGTATCTCTTCATTTATTTATTTTCTGCATGTATGGTCCCTTTGTGTCGTCCATCCCAGCTTGAAAGCGCCTCTCTTGTGCGCTGCCATACAGAGCCAGTCATGCAGTGTAACACTGGTGCATGCAGCGAGCGAAGGCTCGTGCGACACACAATAACATGTTCTGGCAGAAGAAACTACACAGTATCCATGCTGCTACATAGGATTTCTGGTTTAACAAATTTAAATAATCTCTTCTCTTCTTTTTTTCCTCTTTTTTTTCCACCATACAACAGATTCCCACATGTTTCAGCTAAATTAGGCTCAAAGCTTAACCAGGTTAGAAACTTGTTTGTGTGGTTCCACTGAAATGTTTTAATTTGCATTTTTCAAGTATAATATGATTATATGTTGTCATGCTCGCTGGAGGTGTTTTTATTTTTTTGCCTTTTTCAAAATCTATTTAAAGCAACATTATGTGACAATTTAAACCTGAAATAACAGCTTCAGAAAAAATGACCTGTTATAAGGTTGCTTGTGTCCCAATCTCAGTCATTCTACAACACAATAGTTTGTTTCTGCGCTTGTGAGCATTTAGATCACATATTTACCTCAAAACATATGTTTTCAGGACATTACATTGTTATGACTTACTGTTACAGAAACTGCTAAATTGTATTTACAAAAGTAGTTTTGCACAAAGAGACTATTGGAGCACAAAATCACATAAAATACAAATTTTACAGATTTATTTTGGTTTACAACCTAAACTTCTTCAGTAACATAGTCTGTAATGAAATTTTCCGAGGCTACTGCTCTTTGCATGATCCAATTTATTTGCTCCAACCAATTATGAAAAACAAATGTTACTTGCTTTTTTTTCCCTTTTCACAATATTTCAAAAAGCTCCCTTTAAATTTGCTCAACAGTTAAATGGAAACACAACTAATGAGAATCCATTAAAATGTGTGCGGATGCATTTAAAGGCAGGCTGACAGGCCTGGAAGTGATCCATCATAGTTGGTCATTTTTCTTAAATCATAATGAAAGATGATACTGATAAACACAAGCTGCAGGATAATTATGACGCACAGAAATAAACAGTTTAATGTTCCACTGTGATCAGAAACTTAAGGGTTTTTTTTTTTTTTGCTTTTCTTTTAAAAAAGGTCTACATTTGGCATTTTAGCCATGTTGTTAAATTGCAGCATCACATCATTTTAGGCTCCTGAAATTGCAGCATCAGTGTGGCCATTGAAAAAAGGGGAAATGTGTGTGAGGAAAAGCATGTGCAAACAGCATAAAAATGTATCAAAAACCAGCTCATCTTGCTGTTATGAGGCCGTATATCAGACTGCATGTTGTGTAAGGCTGTAATGAATTGTCACAGAAAAGCAACTTGTGCGCCTTCTACACAGGAAGAGAACAAAAGGCAAAGGGATAACAGAGCTAGTTGTCTCCGATATTGGATATTACACACTATGCCTGCAGAATCTCTAATGAAGTTCATCCAGTTTCATGCTAATGGTTATCAGGGTGATTTCATTCCCTCGGCCTTTGTGTGTAATTATTGATTGTCCCAAGAAAGGTGGGGTGTACAAAGCCCAGTAAACAGCAGGTAATTAGTATTTTGGACCTTTGGCAGGATAATGTCCTGTGTTGCTTTTATTTGTATGCATGAAAGCAGAGAATGTAAGAATTCTTTTCACACACCAAGATAACTGGGACTAGACTCACAAGCTGCTACCTGGAGCTTCATTTTATCTTCTCTTTTTAACATGTTAACAATTAGAAATTACCATTGGAAAAAGCTCAGGTTTTTCAATGAAAGCCACTAAGATTAATAACCTGCTAAGAATGAGAGTTTTTTCATGATAATGGGAGCGGTGCATTGGAGAACTCTTCCTTCAAGGCTTTTTTGTGCCCAAAAAGGAATACTATCACATGTTATTCCAATATGCTAACATTATTCATCTTATCATGATTTATCTGCAGCTCTTTAAGAAAGCACAGTGTGTGAATTCTCCTTCTCCCAGAGGATAAATGGCACAAATTATGTATAATCTAGAAGGTAGACTTTCATATTCATGGGGTGTCTCTTAAGCTTAAGGACCCAGTGGCAGTTTGTGGTAAAAAAAAAAACAACGCAGGGAATTGCCTCAGGTGTCAGCACATGTGTGTGTTGGTGGGGAGGGGGGGGCATGGATGATTTGGAAAGCATTGTTCTTATCAGAGTCATTACTCGGACAAATCTGAAACAAAGACGTAACACACATGAACCTGGAATCAGCCTGCATCTCACAGATATAATGACATCCTTGGAGTCCACTGAGTGTAAACATCCACTGATCTACTTAGAAATTGTAGGGAAAAAAAAGAATCATGGAGAAATTTTGCAGCCATGTTTGTGGCCACAAAACCAGGTATTTTAAGTCAGAAAAAGATCCTTTCCCTACAATAACCAGGTGTTTTCTTGTCTAAAGATAACTAGATCTTTACCACAGCTTTACCACGAAATACAATTGCCCTAGAGTTGCCAAAAAATAAAATTTTGGCACTGTTGGTTGGCCTTTCCATGGTTTGCAGACACCAAAGCTTGAGACAAACAGCATCCTACTGTTCTAGAAAAGTTCTCCAGGATGCCTCTGTGAGGAAAGGAATTATTCTATGTATGAAAGTATAACAGTTGCTTAGCAGTGTCAAACCAAATGCAGCACTACAATGGGTTGTGTCTTCTTACGCTGTTTTTGTTACTATAACTAGCTGTCTTCTTAGCCTGGAACCTGATTTCACAGAAAAGCTCACAATCAACATTTAAAATTAAAAGACAGATCCACAAAAATGGCAAGAGGAGAGCTAGTTAGCTGAAAGTTGTTAGCAGCTAGCGATCTGATTTTGTGCAGCAGAGTCCTGTGGTGTTCGGCCATAAACTCACAATTCAAGCATTTATTCTCGCAATTTGGTTGATCTTAAACACGAAAACACCCGAGATCATTTGTGTAAGAATCTAAGAATCCTGATTTAAAGCAGGACCCGTGTAAAGGGTCCTTTTCATTGTGCATTAAAAGTCATCTTTTAAATCCTTCACATCTCATTTTCCAATCATAACTTGCATATGTCAGATTTGGAGAAAAAGGAGCTCCAGGATCATTGTCTTTGTCATTTTGTCTATTACAGCTTTTGCAGCTTTAAAGCAATTAGGGCTTTCTGTAAGCAGAGTGACTTGGCCACACATTGCTTAAACACTAATTCTGAAAGTCATATCCACATTTACTCCTCCACATCGAGAGCTAGAGGGAGCAGAAGAGCGGCTTGTTTCATATCTATTAAACTCTGTTTAATGGCTCCCATCCTTCCAGTCCTGAGCACTGATTACCACACACTCTGCAGGTGGGACGCACAGTGTAGACTTTGCACCAGCGGAGCATTAATTCTCCATCATGGTGATGTGAGCCTATTTCTATGACCATGTATTTGTAGCTCGTGAAAGCAGAAGTATTAGTTTTATTTCATGGGAAGCGGCCACTCATCAACGAGAGGCCATTTTTCAAACAGTGTCTTAAATGTAGAGTGAAATGGAAAGCTGATTTGTGCAGCTCGGCGAAGCATCACCTCTGCTGGCGTGGATGGTGATGACCTGTGCCGGGCTGGAAGAACACAACAGACTTGCATGGAACACAACACACTATAAATGGACATTTGTTGTGGATCACTCACTCCAAAATGTCAACACGGTTACAGGCTGCCACTTTTTATCCCCCCTTTCCAAGCCCGGGAGTGAGGCGGAGCAGGGTCACTATTAGAAAGCCCCTGCAGCTCTACATGTGCATGCATCATTCATGGACCAGCAACAATATACTCAGTCAGAAAATGATGCCAGGAAAACAGGAACACTATAGCAGGTTATAGAAGGCCGATTGTATGTTTAAAGAAGCTGTTAGCTGTCCATTATTTTGATCCGGCAGCCTTTTGTTTGAGTCTGTTCTGGAGATTTACTGCAGGCACAGATCCTAAACCCAAGAAAAACTTTGGCTGTCTAAAATTTTGTGAAACAAATGCACAAACACCCACGCAAGTCCAACTTCTTTTTGACAAACAGGTGGTAGAAATTCAAACAGTCTAAGCTTCAAAGGAATTTGAGACTCTCTCAGTGTAGGGCCTAAACTCTAACTGCATATTTTCAAGCACAAATAAATCGTTGGTCTATTTCTATATTGATTAGACACGTTACCACTATGATTAACTTACAGTAAGATCCAAATTTTGCATTGCAATTTTGGTTCTAAACAAACTGACTTTTGCTGGATTTAAAAACTCCAGTTGTTAGGAATCAGGCTTTGCAAGAACAAGTGAGAAGATGTCCAAAATCTAATGTGTCCCTTTAGATTTGGACAAATCATTCAAATACCTTGAATGCAATCCAATATGGCAGGGATTCAGAATCTGAAAAGGGATTAAAAAAACAAAGACTTTTATCGCCAGTGTTCTTTTTTTCAGCTGCAACTACAAGATGTTTGCATTTGTTTTGTCAATACTGACAAAATAAAGGGGGGAAAAAAAATTAATGGATTTGGTTTTATAGTCTTGCTGTTGGGTGGGTTCATAACAAACGCCACCTGCAGTGGCATATGTTGTCTCCCTCCTCCTGCTAGAATAAATCAATTGCAATGATTTCAAAAAAATAAATACAAAACGATTTTGTAACTTTTACTGCACGTTCTCTGTACTGTCAAAAAATAAGTAAACCAAAAAACTGCAGGATGATTGTGTTTTGTGGAGCCTCAGCTAAACTAACCACAGGACATTTTCTCTTAGTTTATCCTTTGATTTTTCATGTAAATTTTAAACTAGATCTCACTTTATTAGAGATCTTAAATAGCACAAAGGACCCCTTCATAAACTGTTAACGACTGAAAGTGTCTGCATGAGTTTGCTATGAAGTAGGTTAAAACCTTTCGGATGTAAACGCATCAGAGCAAACTGTTAAATCTTTCAGAGATGTTTGCAAATCCTCTGAGTGGGAGCACAAAAACCTACTCTTCTCTGTTTACCGGATGCATTATTTAACCACCTTCTAATGACACTAAGCGGTGAGAGAATTGAATAAACTTCAAGGAGGCCCCAACTAATTAAAACAACCTTTTCATTTATGCACATGTATGAGGTGTGTAGTGTAGGTGTAGCAGTCCGGTGCCCTGGGATGGCTGCCACGCTCCCTGATGGACAGACAGCCTCTGGGCTCGGCTGTCTCCCCCTGACACCAGACGACCTGATTGATTACTTCTACTGCCATTCTTCCTGAGGACTGCCAATATCCAATGTCTTGCCAAAATAAAGGCATCAAGTGCGTAGCTACGATGACAAAGCTAAGACTCTGTGACCACGCACTTATCCCCACCTGATGCCTGAAAGCTCTCATCCTCCAGACTCCATCTTTCCCTTGAATTTGTGTCTCATTTTGGGAAGATTAAAGCCATCAACAGCCTGATTCTGCTCAGTTAAAAGAGAGAGAGAGGAGCGAGATAAGCTGGAAACAAGATGATAAGGAGCAATACATAAGGATGCAATGAGGAAAAAAAAAAAATCTGTTCAGCTCCAGAGGTAAAGTATAATTACTCCATTTTTTTCCCTTCTTTTATTCACTGCAGCGTTAGATGTTACCTCTGACAGAATATGGAGTCCAATACATCATAAAAGGAAAGCTAGAAGCCATACCTGTTCCCCTTAACAGCCTTCCGAGTGTTATAGAAAGGTGAAAAACACACTTCATTAAAAAGACAAATGTGAGGAGTGGCGGGACGTGAACAGCGAACAGGGGTGTGTAGTTACGAGACAACACACCTCTTTCTTTAATTAATTCTGCCACACGGCTCTCGCTATAGCTCCTCAGATTACACAAAGCAAATTGCTATGTAATTACATGCTAAAAGTTAGACAATTACAGCTATGCTCTCTCTTTTTTTTTTACAGTAACAGCTGCATAATCACATGTAAATTCGTTTTGGGGGGCTCTTATCACTTACCTATGTGAATCGCGTGGTGAAATCACTGAGTGGCAATTTTATTCTCACATCACTTATCCTGCCATTAGGAACAACAAAGACTCATGAGTGGAGAGTTGAGTTTTTTTTTTTTTTTTTAAATGCACCAAACACTTCTTAAGGTTAAAAAATGTCTGGGGTGTCATTACACTGATGCTAACATAATGTTTTAATAAGGAAAATGGAATTGTTGCAGTGAGTTGGTTATTTGCTTGGTTTAGTTCCCTGAACGTCTCACCGTGGAGGAGAAGGAATGAGGCCGAAATGAGCAATCGCTTCTAGCGGTGGAAGGGAAACGGAGAGCCGGCCTGGCGAATTCAGGGAGGACTTCGACTCAGTTTCACCACTGCAGTACCTCCTGGTGATCACTTATCAGCAGGCAAATCAGCTTAGTCATTGACCCCGTGCCCTTTGGCACTCATTAGTGCGGCGTGTGACAGTGATGGAAGGGTGGGCTTATCCTGGAGTACGCCGCTCACACAGGGAATACATAGGTCACAACTAGTGGGTGGCCAGATTAGTGTGTACCGGAGAGCGCTCTCTGGTGTGCTCTGCCCCAGGCGAGCTTTTGCCTGCGGGGGGGGGGGGGGGGGGGGGGGGGGGGGGGGGGGGGGGGGGGGGGGGGGGGGGGGGG
>JAPZDV010000009.1:7111017-7150354 GCA_029814665.1 Acanthurus lineatus
CCCTCCCCTCCCGCCCCCCCCCCACCAAAACCCATATTCCACCCTTTTTTTTTCCCTCTTCCAGTTATTCAGTTCTTCCTACCCCGGATATCAGTGGAGAGACTCAACCGGAGAGTGGCTGAGCTGAGTGATGCCACGTCGCTCAGGCACTCAAGGCATTATGGGCCCCGACGTGCTGAGTGCACTGAAATGAGAGCTTCCTTGCTCTTTGTGAAGCGTCACGTGCCGCGCACAGTGTGGCATCTTTGGAGAACCCCTGGGGTCACTGTGGCTCTGCGTATGTGGTTTGGATGTTCTTGAATAAAGCGAGGAAAATAAGGACAGTGTTCCTCCAACACAATGACACACAATAACAGCTGTCGTCTTAAATTTGATAAATCCAAATGTGTCCCATTTTTAAAAGCCTATGTGTTAAATTAATGTGAAATATGTTGCTTTTTTTCCTTAAATGCAATTGATGGTGTTGTTATATGGAATTGCATAATATTGTAAGCTATTATTTTTAATGTTGCATTCATAACTCTTTATATTAAAATACTTATTTTGCCTTATAATTACAAATAAATAAAAAGGAGTTTTTAATGCAAAGCTATTATATCTTTTGAAAACAGCTTGTGAGCCAAAAAAAGTGCTTTTCTCCTACAGCTGTTAGGAAATTTACTGGTCATGAATCTTTTCTTTTCCTTTAAATATCAAATTGTCACTTACTGAAAAAAACTCTCAAATCACTTTTACATCACATATCACATACGCTGAGTGAACCCTTCAAGTTTGTTCAGTCTGCCTTTTGACTCATCAGGGGATTTATTTTCAGATCCACACATCCACTCCCACTTTCTCACAGTTCCACCTGGGGACTGGATTTTCAGGGCTGATACTACTGTAGGTGTCGTATTTGTAGGATTCTTCCTGTAGCTTTAGGTGTCTATTGGCTGCGCTTCCCAAAATAACACAAAGTGCGATGTTAACACATGGAGCCTTTCGCAATTGATGTAATTACTGTGTGACAGAAAATACGTAAAGAAATTACAGAGAAAGAAAAAGAGTTGAGCACGTGGGATGTGTGGCTAATTTCATTCTTTAGCATAGGCGGGTGAGAACACTATGGAATAGTGTTCACCCACATACAGTATTGTCCAGATTAAGCTGGTTGTACAGAAGCTCCCATGGTATTTAATCAGCTTCCCCAGGCCATTACCCCAGTATGGGGGAGTGCAAACACCCGGTATTGTCTTTTCCCTAATTCTATGCTATCTCTTATTAAACCAGCATGACAAGAGCAGGCGTGGCAGCAGCAGTGTGTGTGTGTATGCATGTGTATATGTGTGTGTGTGTGCGTGCACAGAGGGGTGTACTCTCACAAAGCTTTAAGAAATGACAAGAGCAAAGAAAGTCCACAGAGAGAAGGTAAATAAAGGAATATCTCAACCTCTAATAAGGATTTTAATTGGCTATTCAACAATATAATTACACAGACTTTGAGTAACAATTACTCCAAATATACGACCTTCAATGCTGTTAACAGTAATCAGATTGGCAATGCAACTCTATAGCGCCAGTGTCCTCAGAAAAAAAAAGTTATTTAATAATGAAATTTTACTCTATTTAAAATGATAAAAGACAGGGTGTGAGGATGAAAGAAAAGGAAAATTTTCTTTTCTTTTTATTTTTCACACCACTTTGACTTTGCTTCCAAATGGCAGTAACAACCGAACCTTGGTGAACTGGTGTGAAGTTTCGGCGCAGAGTGAGTCATCCTCTCTGAAATGAAGATGACAAACGACAACACTTTGCACAGTTTCTGACTACAAATGAAACAGAAAAAAAGAAAAAGAAAAATTAAAGGTCTAGTGCGTAAAATGGGAGGTCACATATCACCAGAGTAACTGCCTAGATTGTTAGCTAGCAAGCTACAATTAAGGGTCCAATTAGCTAATCGGTCTTTCTAAAATGTGGGGGGAAAAGTAGAGGAGTGTTGGTATTTACGCTACTGGCAGTGGAGCTGGACTCTGCAGCTGGACCGGACTAAACACAGTCTCCAAGACCGAATGAGGCCGGTTTGATGAAGAGATGAAGAGGATATTATAACCAGCCTCATTTGGTCTCTTATTAAAACCTGGTTTATACACAGTGACTCCAACTAGGATTCAGTCACTGCAGGAAGCAGGAAGTATGAAGATGGGGGAAGCGAGATGATGGTGGGGCATGACCAGCCACATCTAAATCTGTGATAATGGGTTTATTTTAGCCTAAAACAGAGTTAGTGGTTGTTGGAACAGAGGAAAGACAAACTAAGATGGTTTGCTAAGTTTAATTTTCTTTTGTTTCTGTCAAGTTTTAATGAAGTGTGTTTTATGATCATGTAACAGGATATGCTGGGGCTAACTGGTTAGCATGCTAACTTCAGTCTCCCTGCCACACAAAAGAGATGTCTTACACATAATTCTTCACATTCTTTTAAATATTTTTTGTTGGTATTTTATTATCTTTTGACACACATTTTGGTAATTTTTTACACATTTTCTATTTATCATCAGTATTAATCACTTAAGGAGCTGATGTAAATTAAGATGTAAATTAAGATGCACCATTATGTACAAAAGCTAAAGCAGTGAAAATGTAACAGGTACATTTGAAAGTAAAGCCATGGGTAGAATGAAGTTCATTACTAAACACTATAAGTGCATTTTGCAGAGACTTATCTTCTGATGAGACTAAGCAAATAAAAAAATGTAATTGTTGTTTTTTTATACTGGCAGAATGCAATTGCAGATGTTAATCTGAGAATGAAATGACTGACTTTGGATCAGTTGCTGCATTGATGAACATTAGATGGGAATTATTGTTTTTCTTGCCGCAGCAGTCAAACATTTATTCAGCCCAAATCTTTTCGCTCTTCTTTTTGTCCCCTTCAAAACGAGCACTCAGCTGAGCCTCAGAGCAGTCAGAGGCAGTTCAGACATTCAGGCAGAACTCACTCAACAGATCAAAGTGTGAGGCTTTGTCCAGTTTAAGATCAGCCTGTGAAAATGGGACCGAGGACTGGCAGACTCAGCTCTTTCCCTCAGTATTGGGTTAATGCAGTTGTGCCACTAAACCTGTCAGAGCCTGTAGCAGCAGGGCAGATGTACAGCTGCAGGCTCTAAAAATGCTATTACTGGTGCTACAGTCAACAGCAATATACAGTGGCTACAAATGTCATAAACCTGATGTGTTAAAAAGAATCCAATTAGCATTAAACCATTTTTTTTATCGTGGAGAAGTTTATCAGGTAACAGAGGTCTCTTATAGTATGGCATTAAGAGAAAATATTGAAATCTGTCTGTGTCTTTTATAAATATAAAAGAAAAATGTTTCAATAATTTTTCAACAAAGTATGAGAGTTTGCTTTTTGATGATTTGAAACCTTGGTGGTTTTTTATATTAATGAAGTTATAATCAGGTGTGTAAAATCTGAACAGCAAAAGCTGTTTCAACGTATAAAATCAGTCAGACTTAATTCAGATGGCAGACTTCTGTGTTGCAGTATGTGTCTTTGTTCCAAAGATGAGAAGATGTGAAAGCTCTGTCATGCTTTTATCTCAGAATGACTGACTTCACAGGCCGGTCGCTATGAGTACAGCCACAATTTAAATCAAGTGTTTTAGTGTATCGATCCATCCTCATGTCCAAAACAAGGACACACTAAGATAACATTATAATGCAGACAGAAGCTACAGAAAGAGGACAACATACCCAAGAGCATTTCTTCCCTCCAAAACCATTTCTTTTTGTATCCATTATGTTTCTGATTCGAAGGCCCTCGGAGGAGAAGACAAAGAAGATTTACTTGGTTCAATACAATGTAGGCCATAAGCCTTAAAGCAAGGGTCAGGCCCCACAGAGTATTTTCTGACCAACTCTGGACGCGAATCAGAAAAACCAACAAAGCCACACTTGTAATGTGGGTTTTTTTTCACACTCTGCTGGCTGATTATAAGCAACAGTAAAACAGGAAAAGCCATGAACACAAATAATTACATTTTGCTGTTAAGTAAGAGTTAACTTCTCTTTTTTTTTGGTGTCTCTCCCTTCAGTGATCTAAAGTTTTGTGGTCTATTTTGTTTCCTGGATAGAATAAAATATTCAAAAGGTATTTAAACGTAATGTTATTTTTTTCCTCTCAGCAGCCCAGGACTGTAATGTATGTGAAGTTTGTATCATACAGGTAAAAAGCCTGAGTGAGCCATTTAAACCATCAGAATACTTTGTAATACATTACAGGATGCTAAATAGCTTAGAATAACATGGTTTATATGGGTTTTTATACACAATGAATAATTTTAAGTACAGATATTAACTACTTAGGGTCATAAGTTGGGGGTTTTGCTTTAAATTCGGGAGTCAGTAAATTACAGATTAAAGAAATTATTAAGAAGCACATGCTCTATTAATTTAAGTGTTTGTATTGCCTCAGTACTGTTTCCTCTATGGTGACAAGTTAATTCCCCAAGATTAAAATTAAAAAATGACTGTTTTATTTGTAATTTTTTGATCTTACATGTTGGTGAAAATACCGTTTAAAGCCAGCTCTTAGTTACTGTGAAAGCCTCATCAAATATATTAAAAATAACCTTGAAATGATCCCAAGCAGCAGTCAATAAATGTTCTGCAGCCTTGGTTTCATTACTTATAATGTTTGGACTGAGAAGCATTTAGTTTTATGTTGCTGTAAAACTAATAAGTAAATGAAGTGTAAGATATTTAAACAGCCAACCACACCAGGCTGTTTGTCCCGGGGTCTTGGTCAAAGGAGGGGCCCAAAATGGCCGTTTCATATTTAAAAGATGTTCCTCAATTTTTTGTTAAAAATATATTTTTCAACATTTTTTGTAGAGCTTGCTTTTTCTAAATCTTGCTCTTATTTTCCTTGACGTAACGTAGTAAAAAAAAAAAATCTTTCCTTCTCTATAATGTGAAAAAATGAGTTTATCTGATGCTATTCTGCTCTCATCCTTCACCTGTTGCTCTTACTCACCATGCCCTGCTGACATCTGCAGGATGGCTCTCTCTTGCTATTTGATTTAGCCCTATATTTGGATTAAATAGCATGAAGGAGAGGAGAGATTTTTCGCTGTGCACCAATAGTACATGTGCTTTGCGTGAAAAAGCAAGATCCCATCTTTTTCTGAAAAAACCTGACGGAGCTGTGATTGTTTCACAAGGTTAAGCATGTGTTAGAGAGGCTTGGTAGCAGGAAGGCTTTGAGTGTTGCATGTGATTTAAAAAAGATTATATGTGACGAGCCAAGAGTGAGAATGTGTTGAAATACAAATGCTGATGAAAGTCTCATCTGTCACACAGTGATGTGAAAATTTAACTCAACCACACAGCAATTTGAAGTTATCAGCATCTACTCAGTTAAGAGTACAATAGAAGAGAGTCTTGTCTTTTTCAGCACATTTTGCATTCATATGCAGGCCTGTACCCTCCATCACGGACTGGCAAATTACACGAACATTCTTCAGCTGAATAATGTCACAAGCAGCGAGTCTCATTACTTTCCTTGATTCAAGGGTAGTTCTTTTGCTAATCTGTTGTGCACTGTCAAGAGCTGATTTTGATTAGCTGGCTAGCAGAGTGAGAAAGTCGGTTTACTGTTGCCATGGAAAACTGTGTTTCATGCATTGATCATCTCGCCATTTCCAAAGAGGATTTTGCCTCTGCAAAGTTCTTTCAATGCCAAATCAAAGCAATCACAATGATGAACATTTAAAAACCAGATGCCCTGTGAAAGAAAACGAACATGTGTGTGATATTGTTAGTAATGTTGCTGCTATTGTTCATAAGATTTTATAGTCAAACAATACAAAATGTTTTAGAATCATATCACATAGCTCTGTGATCTATGTGATCCTCAGACAATGTAGTAATCTTTTAAAATAATTAGCATGGATTCATAATTCCTCTTCATTTAGCCATGCAATCAGCTGTAAACAAGAGCACAATGTTTGCTCTTTGCATTGCAAGTACCAGAGAAACAAAGGTTTCAGCGGAGACAATGGAAGTTTTTTTTCATTTGCAGACACATCACTGGTACATTTCTTGTGAAAGGTAGTTTAATTCTTGAAAGGGTTAAGTGCATCCTGCCTCTGGCTCTGCCTCGACAGTGTTACTGTTAACAGGCCGGCCTCTATCAGGGGGGATGCAGCAGGCATTAGCACGGACAGGTATCACTACAGCCAGGATGCATGAGGACAGGAGTGAAGGTGGATATTAACATCTCATTACCATATTAACAGTGTGCATGAAAACGTGGCCCAAGCACTTAGCTCAATTAAACTACATTGGGATCCCAAGGTCACTACTACATTAACTGTGATCCTTAAAAAAGTCAAAATAAATCAGCTTTTCAAAGCAGAATATGTGGTATGTATTCCCATCGAAAAACAACGGTCAGCAGTGTGAGGGTGTTACTTATCAGCTCAGTAACTGCATGCGTTTTTGTGAGTGTGAGTTAGTTTGTTGCATTTCATAATTATTTTCTCATGTGCTGATGTGAGAGCAGAGATTACTCTGCTTGGATGGCGGATATCACAGACTTAAAGTCATCTTAACAATTCACAAAAACAAATATCAGATTAACATCTTTAAAAAAGATGAAGGCGTGACTGTCTGCAGAGAGACTGTCATATTATTTGGGATACGACAATAAATAAGGACAGTTGTGGTTTCCGTCAGTGTTGCAGAATTGACAGATGGGGAGGACTGAGCAGAGTGTAGGCTAACGTACGCTAAGGCAGGATGCTAATTCCCATATCTGCACTGAACCACCCTGTGTACATAATATCTTAAGGGGAGTTATGAACCACAAACTGCATGCTATTTAATATCATACACTCCACAGTTTCCACATTACTGGGCATGCAAACAGCTCGCTTTAATCAGGGAGTCAAACAGAATGCATAAATAAAGCATGAATGAAAAGCAAGGGTTAAAAGGTTCAGCCACTGTTCATTGAAACGTGCGGGGCGTGTGATTGCAACTTTTAACGTGTAATGGCTGTTGGACCCAGATCTCGGAAAACAGCTGATCTTCCGGGATTTCTGCACACTGTAGTTCTTAGATTTAACTCAGAGTGGTGTGATAAACAGAACTAAACCTGCATTCAGCGCAGTGTGATGCATGAAACAGTGAAGGGGATGTTTTCTTGCAGTTTGGGCTCCTCAGCATTAACTGACCACCTGAACTCCTCAGCTAGTCTAAGCAGTGCTGCAATGCACAGAAGAAACAGCTTAAACAGACAATTTTTAAGGTGTGTGACATATAAGTCAATAGAGCAAAACATAAATATGACAAAAGCAAAAAAAAAAAAAGCAGATATACAGTATGTGTTACTCAAAAGAGGGACAGAATGTGTTGCGTGCTCCAGTGCTAATTGAAGTATGCAAATATCCGTTGCAACATATCTTTTTTGTTTCAAATATTCAGTGAAATTGCACATTCGTGGATGTGTTGCTCTGACAGGCTGTCAGCTGGAGGAACAGTTCGTCATAGTCATGCCCATGGGCCGTATGAATTGAGTTGCACAGCTGGAGTTATGTTAAACGTAAGGCGAAGTGACAGAAATGCTAATCAAGTATCAAAACTGACACTGCATTCCCATCAATGCACATCAGACCTTCAATGATTTATTAGTCAAAGTGAAAGCATGTGTCACCGCGTTGAGTGCCCATGGGTAAACACGGCTATCGCCAAGGTGCACCACTTAGCAGCCCCCTCCCCTCGGCTCCCCAACGTGCATGAACAGCACTCTCCAGGAGGGCCATTGGATAGCATGGCTGAAGAGTAAGGTAAGCCACACGCAATATATCTAAGCAAGTCACTTAAGAGTGTACTAAAGGGCTATTATAAGAGCAGAAGGTAGAAGGGTGATGTGTGTCCCTACTTCAAATGGGTTCTTCTGCTGACTAAGCCCTGCCGCCCTCCCCCTTTCAAGACTCCCATTCCCTTCCTGTCCCCAGATCAGAGGGAGGACGGTGAGCTGCAGCAGACCCCAATTATCCGACCGTCATTCACAATCCTTCATTTACCTCCTCAATCGCTTCTCGCTGCTGCATTAATTTTAGTCAGGATATTCCTGCCAAAGCCTTTGGGAACCGGGGGTGGAGAGGTTAAAGACTCCACAGAGCAACTGAGTTTTGGAATAAGAACCGAGGGGATGATACATAAAAGACGGCCAGCTCCTCTTCTTCCCATGCTGGATATGATTTGCATGATGGACAGAGGGAGAAAGTTGTCTGTTTGCTGTGTCTTCACTTTGGAGTTGCCAATTAATTCTGAATTTCTTTGTGAGTGGATTGCTGGAACAGGGCCGGGTTTGATGGATAAACAATGCTCCGGTGCATAATTTAGTTGAGCGTGGAAGTGAAAACATAAGATCCATTCAATCTCAGGCTCTCAGTTGTATTCTTAGCATCCACTTAAGCTGACTGCAGGGTTGTAATGAGATTATTGTCAGTGAAAGACTAAAAACGGATAATTGGACACTCTTTTTGTCACTCAAATGTTTGCAGCACCAACTACCAGCAACTGTGAAGCATAAATATGACATGTAATCACGCCTTCTTCCCTCTGTGCAATAAAGAATATCACATATAGTGATAAATATTAGACTAGCTGCTTTCTGCATAATTCATACCTCTTAACATCTGAGAGAATGCCCGCCCCCACCAAGACATTTCATTGGCTGCCTTGCAAATCAAGACAAAGTCTTTGCTGCCAGGTTTTGCAGCTATAGTGGGTTTGTTCATTTTTAATAGCAAGTGGAGAAAAAATAGAATGGCTAATGATGCTGATTATTCAGTTGGACAGGCCAACATGTTTGGTTTTCCTTGAGAAATGCATGAATCATCACAGAATCACGGACTTGCAATACAGAGGATACCATGCCAGCACACAAACACACACACACACGCACACAAACATTCATACACACACGCAATTATTGTTCAAGGATCCTATTTGCATTAAGTTCCTTCAGTAACTTTGATGGTGTTTAACAAGAGTCTGTGTTTGTGTATGTAATTAATGCAGAGTCTTTGATTACCTCAGAAGAAAGGAGGTTGAAATTAATATTCTACTCTAGGCAAAATTTATTTGCACAAAATCATAATTATGTATAATAAAATCCTTTCAACCATGAACAGCGGTGTCCTATGTATTTTTTTCATCTAGACTTATTCTTTTCTGGGAGCAGTTATGTGAATATGATGGCTGCTTTTCTCTGTTACAGTGTGGACAGTGCGAGCTGTTGTTGCATGACAGTAGCCTGGAGCAATTCATGCTTTTATGTGCAAAGTGAAGGAGAAAACGCTGTGGAAGATTGATGGTACATAAACAATATAAATGACTATGTAAGCATACAGCCGCTTCCCCGTGTATGTTGCTCTTCTTAATCTAAATGCAGTTATTTTTTATTTAGCAGATAAGATGTTTTGCATAATTCAGAGTTTAATCTGTAAAGACACACATGGCTCTCAATGGCACATTTGCACTTGAATAAAACAAAAAGGTGCTTGCTGGGTAAGGGTGATTATAACCACGGCTGAATCAAGATAAACACATGCTGACAACAATAATAATTCCTCTGTCTGACCACATCCGTATCATCAGATGATGAAACGAAATCTGATCTGTATGTGCAGAAACCGGCTGCTGCAGAGAAGAATCTCATTTTATCCTTTGTTTCATTTCAAACAGGTTACAGTTACAAACTGAATCACTCATTCTGAGCAACATGAGCAAATTTACTGGGTTTATGATACAGGCAATACAGCAAAGCCTCGATACGGTGCGTAAGTTTGTCTGCATCCTTTCATGAAATCATCTAAAACAATGGAAAAGCTGCTATGTTTTTCTCAGGAAAGGATCATTTGTCGAAGAGTTTTCCATGTGAGTGAACATTACATGCTCTTATGAATCTTCCACAAATCAATTTCAGGCCCTCTGAGGGTTTCTAATGCAATGCAAATGTAAGTAACCCGCAGGGAATAGTACATTTAATTAATCTGGACATGGACCACACGTTTTAGACTTGCGATTGAGGTGTAAACAGATGTTTGGCAATATACCTTCTCTATGCAATAAACATGTCCTCATCTCACTCCCAAATAGCTCCAATATGCAAGTGAGGAAATTCAGTGCGCTCTGATTTATTTGCTGTTATTAATGGGGCGGTATTGAAGGAAGTGGTCTGTGGCTGCCAGTACCATATCTGACCTCTGAGAGTGCATTAAATCAAGGCATTAGGGAATGCAGTAATAAAGAGGCCAGCTAAGGCACTGAACCTCCTCCAAGACAAACAAACCACAACACTGGCAAAGAGGAGGCTGAGATCACACCCAGAGGCTCCTCTCATACACAGGAAACCCACATGAAAGTCCACCATTATGTCTCAGCACAACAGCATCAGCTGTTCATTCTCAAATCTTGTAAAGTTAGTCGTCTATAGTGGCTGTAAGACAAGATAGAACTGCCACAATAAAGGCAACTTGTTCCCTTTATTAAAAGGTAGCAGAACTGCATTTGTGTCCTTTCATTAGACTAGACACAAGTGCACACTTACGTGAATGTTCATGGTTATCAGTAGGGTTTCTTTTACCAAGACTCACAACAAAAAACAAAAAAAACCCCACTAACATCCGTTTTTTCTGCAGTAGAAATATATACAATCTTTATTCATTCCTTGGTCACCTGACTGCAGCAGTCATGGGTATTTATCAGCTCCAGTTTTGATCATCACAGATTGACGCACAACCTGCATTTCATGGAGCGAAACAATGACAACATGGCTGTATCAACAATAGCTATCTTGGAGGCAATTAAGGCCTGTGCCTCTGTCTGTAACTTCTGCAACTATTTGTCATCTCAGCCACAAATTCCATCTGTTTCCTTTCAAGAAGCTCTCAAACATCCAGTTGAGTCTGAGTTGAGTTTGAAAGAAAGACTGGACTTTAAAAAAAGATGCAGAAAAAGTACCAGATGTAACATCATCACCGGCCTCCAAGCTGCTTTCAACTGTTCCTCATTTTCCTGCAGGGTTGTGACGTGATGTGAGCAAAGGAACAACAAGACAAAATCATTTTCCAACCATAGAAAATGAGTCAGTCGCCTTGTTTAACAGGTTTTAACAACATTTTTTTTTAAAAATTACCCATTGTGAGCTATAAAAGTTTACAAAATTGGAAAGAAGTCTACCCAAGTGGCCAAATATGCTGTCTCTATAGCTACACTGCTAACATCAGCCACATAAATTTGGACTATTGCTAATTTTGACATTTAATATGGAGCTGTGCCGTTTCTACTCTGAAACATTGTGCTTGGTGTTGGGAAAAGTCTTTTACTGGTGGCATCAGGCAGCAATTGTTCAGAGGTAAAGTAATAATACAGTTAACTATAAGAAGGAAGAAAACTTTTCAGAATATCATAACAGATGATTAAAATCTCATGACAACAGAAATCCACTAAATTTACAAAACCTGGCAGCCCTACTCGCATTTTTTGTAACTTTTAAACAAATTTCCCCAAACACCAAAAAAACAAAATGTCCCCAAATTAGTTTTTTTTTTTGCAGTTTTCAAGACTTTTCACTGTACATTTGGTCAAATGCCAATAAAAGTGCACACATAGCCACCATCTGCTCCAAAACTCTCACAGACTTAATTATAGTTATGGCCAAAGTTGTGTATCACCTCACTTACTTTATATCCTCAAACCGCAGCTAAAATGTTTACAACAGTCTTACGATGCAGCCTCCATGTTGCCAGACAGCCTCTGGACTCCTCTGATTAATGTGTCCCTCAACTGCTTCACAAGCCTTTACATTTACTTCATCTTAATCAGTATAACTCGTATAACACAGTTTGAGTTGGGATGTTATAGCAGTAATTGTCTAACAAGTAAATTTGCTTTCAACAGTGATATAAATTAAATGTTTTATTGCTGACGACTGTGCATCATGGCCAAGAATCTACATATTAAATTCAAACTGTGCGTGATGTGCAAGGGAAATATAACTAAATTATATGTATGAATAAATTAAATATAATGAAATGCATCTTTGGAGGCACTGGGGAGCAAGTTTAGACTTCACAATATTTGTTAAATATGCACTTGAATTTTTTTTCTTTCATTTAGGAGTTAAGATATTACACCTTTTAATGTGTAAAGGAGGTCTTTGCTCACGACTTTTGTGGTGCATGATGGTCAAACGCTGACTTTGCAGACTTTTTGTGAGTAACATTTAAAGTTTTGAGAAAAAGGGCGAGAAACGAGTTCTGCACTGAAATTTCAGACTCAAACAAGATGTTTTCATTACAGTTTTGAAAAAAAGGCTTTAAGTTTGGCCTTTTGACATTTTGTTACGCAATATTTTTTCAACATGAGTTTAGGGAAATTAAGTCACAAGTTTGCTTTGCACTTTGCAGATAAGCCATATGTGCCTCAATATTTATTGACTGAATAAATTTCTTTTTGAAGGCCAAATCACTTTAACATTTAATGAAAGACTATCACTATATTTGTCTACCAAAAGGAAAAGAGCCTCATTTGTTCTCCATAAGACAGTTAAATTCCTGCAGTGTGTGTGTCTGCTGATGTGGTGGTATCACATGAACCCTGCATGTTATCAGCAGAACAGGTTGTTGAACTCCATGCCGTACAAAACATAAGGTTTCCTATCACAGTAAGCTATATTTAAATGCGTGAAAACAAAAGTTCTCAGCCCTTTGTTCTTTAGATTTTATACCATAAGTGTGACTGTGTGCGACTGGCGGTGGTTGATGATCTTTTCCTGTTTTTTCTAATTCAAAATGATTGTCATAATGTAACCTGCAGTCATGTTTGTAAATGAAAGAAGAGCTGCAGCTTTACCAAAACAGGGCAATGCAGAAAAAAAAAACACAGGGATGACAACATCGTACATATGTTATGGGACAGAACTTTGCTAATAGCATTGCAGACGTGGCAAAAGTGCAAAAAAGAGAGTCATTAGGGTTCAGCAGGTAGACAGGCTGGAGGGAGGAAGCTGTTTCTGAGCCCGGCAGTAGGGGCTCTGAGGCTCCGGTGGCTCCTCCCAGAGGGCAGGGGGGAGAACAGGCCGTTTTGTTTTACATGCTCATAGCTTCAAGAGCTGACAATTCTTTTTTGTAATTTCAGTGAGACAACGGGAGGCTAGATGATTACATTAATTTTCACCACACGATTTCTCTGTCGGCTCTCAGAAAGTGACAGTACGTGCGGTGGACATTGTTGTGCTTTTCAAATTTTGAGCTTTCAAGAGTCTAAAAAAAATGACTCAGGAACAAAAAGCAATGAAGTCATGGAGAAAAAGAGCCATGTCTGACTCTGTGGGTTAGCACTTATCCAGGGCAGGGGGCATAACCTCTCTGGTGTCAAAGCGTCTGTGCAACCCACTGTCTCATTATAAGTCAGAATAATTTGCCATCGCACCTCTGCTGACATTCCTCTGTGAACTAAAGAATGGAAAACCTCAGATAATCAAGAAAAAAATATGTATTGCTGTTGACTTTTTTCCATTTTCTGGCTGCATTTATGACAAAATGTAATTCTAAATGATCTTTTTTAAGAAACAACATTTGCTTAAATGCTGTAAAGAAATTAGCGCAGATTGCTTTGGAAAGAGATGAGTGTTCAAGGTAGCAGCTCTCGATCCAAGCCCTCTGGACCAAAATGCCTGCTGGTTTTCACTCTGAACATGTAATCAGGAAGTGGTTTACACCTGGGACACCAGGTGAAGGCAATTACCTGCAATCAACTACCTGGCAGCATAGAGGGAAGCAGTGCTCTGGGTCCTCTAGACCAAAGTAGCAAATGGTTTTACAATTAACATAGCTGTGAGTCGAACGCCCTGTTCAGGTGGTTTATGATGCCATATTTTCATATTTGGAGTTACTTTTCAGCAATTCTCAGAGGGCACTGATGCACGCTGGTATGCTGAGGCCTGTTTGAAAATGTGTAAACCAAAACATTCACCCATTAGTTTACAAAAGGACACGCTTATGCACCCTTCAATCTGCACACAAGGAAAGTAAGAAAGAAGCCTACAAGCTGTGCTACACCTCAGAGTCCCTGACAAGCAATGCTTATATAATACATGAGAAAGTCATAAAAACATGTCACATGTAGACTAAAATATCCCCAAAATCAAATTGTTTTGAAATGAGTAGCTGCTGCTGCGCCGATCTGCGATGCTCCATCTGTTGAGATGCCACAATATGACACCAGGAGCATGAAATAACATGAAGAAACATATGCACGTTACAACCAAGGCAAATTACACCATATATTATTAAACTCAAGGTGTGAAATTCCTTCCTCTGGCGTTGCTTAACTAATTATCATGGCACATTAATTCTCCAAACCCCGAAGCCTGCAGAGCGTATACTTGTTTATTCCTGCAAAAATGAGGTGTAGGCCTATTATAAAACAAATTTAAGAGAAAGCAAATTCGCTCTGAGCTGAGACAACACAGAGGCAGCAGCTGCTGGGACGGCTTCATTTGTATTCTACAGATTGTATCGGAAATTTGGAAAATGTTAATTGGAGACAATGTGGTAAGAGGCAGATATGGTCTGACATGTAGCCAACATAATAGTATTAAGGTTGAATTAATTATTACAATATGCTGAGGGTGAAAACAAAATGCCATTCTCAATCCATAGAAATACAAAACAGATGAAAAAAAAAAAACAGATAGCAATGAATGCTAAACATTTATTTGGACAAATATGCCGGAGTGCTTTTCAGCTGACACGATGAAATCAAAAGACACTGCTTCCCTGCATCCAACAGCGGACATGTTGACAAAGCCCTCATTTATTACAGATTCCCAGGCCGGCGAGCGTAGCGCCAGTGTGACTCTGATTAGAAGGCTTGTACGAAATAAGCCCGAGAGCCCCATTTCACCACAAACCTATATTCATTTAGTTCTGCAGATTTATACATCCAGCTATCTAGGAACGAAAAAATCCAGCATGACATGAGAGTGTATTGTGCCCTTGAAAAAGGGGTTAATCTCTCTTTCTTTCATGAAGAAACCTCAATCTTACAGTGACCAGCATGTCTCATATGATGCAGCGGCTGGAGCAATAAATTGAATTAAATAAACCCATTAGTTACAGAAGCTACCTTCTCACCTCGGCCCAGATACACTTTCATGGTAAGTTGGTCCTTTGTAAAGACCAGAGGACACATGCTTGAGACTGTGATAGCAAAGTGACCTTGAGTCCAAAGACGGGGAGCATGTCCTTGTTCATTACTCAAATCAATTAAGACAGTCTGTTTGCTGCACAGCGCGGCCCCAGTGCGTTCTGCAGGTGTTAAAAAGTAAATGTATGCTCATTCGAAAATCAATTCATACTTAGGATTCTGCCTCCTCCTGTCTTGTAGACATGAAACAAACTAGAGGTCGATTAGAGTAGAGAGTGACTACTGGGAGGTTGGCCATGGGCCTGCTTAAAATGCATGGAACGACCGGCCGAGCGCGGTTCACATGAACTTCTTTATAAAAAAAGACAAGAAGAAATCAAGGATCTTAATCTGCAACTGCCTGAAAGCAAGTGCAATGTTTTCACAGCTTTGTCCCTGACTGGCTCCTCAAATAAAATACTTCAGACTTTTGGCCCGTGTTTTTAGATAAATAATGATGAAGATAAAAGTTAAAGGCAAACAAAGCTTGGAAACGATCTAAAGACATATTCAGCCTCAAACGTCAGCTGGCAGTTATGCATGTAGTGCACCCATAAATCTTAACTTTACAAACCCACCGGTGAACAAAAGAAAATCAACTGGGAACTGTTATTTTTCACAGCATATAATGCCTCATCAAGTCCTCCTATAATGAAAACCAGGCTGTACATCAGTGGCACCACAAAACAACCCAAAGAAGAGTTTTTCTGCTCTGAAACTCCAGTCAAAAGCCCCGTGTGTAAGGCTTAAAAAACATCTGACTAACTTTGGCCACTTGTATGATAAAACAAAAAATATACCAAGAATGAAGAGCTGAAAACATCACATGATGGACCTTATTTTCATTTATCTATAGAAGCTTCAAACAATAAGAATAATTAGAAATATGAAAGCAAAACAGGCGCTTTCAACACTGATCCTGTGCATCAAAGTCTGTTCACAGGTCCAAAGACAAACTGTCTCATGTGTGAAAAAGGCTGTTTAAAGCAAGCTACATCAGTTCAAGTGATATAATTTAAGTCAGCATTGACGGGGGCTGACGACAGGTTTGAAAATGTCACAGAAGCCCACTCCTCATCTCTGCTTCAGGCTAAAACACCCAAACTGTCAGCAGTTCAGCTGCAGTTAATGTCTCCACGAGCTCTGCAACACTACCACTGTATTATGAGCATTATTTTAGCTAAAGGTGCTGCTATTTTTTTTTCTCTTTTTCTGTCTCAAAGTTCAGTGCTGATTATATTGCACGTGGTCTTGCGGTGCATTTTGCATAGAAGACTGTACGTATCTCACCCGTATCATCTGCCCCACGAGGGAAGAGTTGGCTTCATGGTTGAGAGCAGGTAACAACCCTATTAGTGAGCAGCACGTCAGCTCGCTCCTAAATCTTTAATGCCAATAATCCAAATCAACCAGGGAAAACAATCACCTCCTGATATAACCATTAGCAATTAGCATAATCCCTAAAAGCGCCCTTTTGAATTTCATTGGCTTAGTCTAAGACTCAGTTGAGTTTGGCATATGCCGCAGCTTGTGTTAACAACACACCAAACACACAGAGGGGGCCGACGGCAGGGACGTCACACTTGCATGTTTCACCATGAAATCAGGACTCTGCTGATCAAAACTGTTCCTCCTTTAAAAGCTGCCAGTCAATCCAGCATGGCATCGGCTCTACTGTATGTCTTAGCGTGTTGAGTGCAGTTTACACATCTAATACTCAGCTCGTACATTGTTTCACACTGTGCTAAAATTGTTCTAACGGAATACCCCATGGTGATTTGAGGGAAAGAAAGAGCATGAATAAGTAAACAACATAAAGCGATGAGAAACTTCAAAGGCGATGGGACAATCACAGCAAACAAGATCCTGGAAGCCAATGAATGTGTTTGTCTTTGTTTGTGACAGTGACTCAGGGGTGTAAACAGAGGAATTAGCTCGCACCTCCGGAGTCTCAACACATCACACAGCCATAATTGAATTAAGTCTGTCAGGTTGTTGCTGAACTGTAGATTATGTGAAGAGCATGAGATGCATTTGGCTCCAAATATTACCTCGATAAATGCTCCTAACTTTTTCATTTCCATCAGATTCTTTTAGAATAAACAAAAGGTAATGAGGATCTGGGAGGAAAAAAAAAATGGCTGAAATGGCGTCTCTTTTTGGCAGCTCGCATTAGATGCTAATTCCTGTGCTTTCATAAAATGGCCAAGGTTCTCTTGATGGGGGGAAAAAAAAAAGCAATATGCTGCATATTGCTGCATATGTCTACTGCATAATTGTCATATGATAATGCTGCCTATACTGATGGGAGAAGCCAACATTTTCATCCCCCATTTCTCAGCATAACCCACTACAGAGGCACCTATCAGCTCATGGACACACATTTGAAACATACTCCCAGCAGTCCCCATATCTTGGCTTCATGACCATTCCTGTCAGGGTTTTTCCTTTTGACTGAACAAATGCATCAGCTTGTGTCATGAGACCACATCCCTCCCAGCCAATAAGGAGCACGAGCAGCGCAAGTGCTCCAGGAGATGTGAAAGGAAAATTGGAATCTTGACAAGTATGATTGACATGCGTGTTTGTCCCAAGGTAGCCTTATTTGCAGAGATTTAAAGACGCCTGTAAACCAGCATTCTGCAGAACAAAATCATTGTTCCTCGAGACTAGAGGCACATCAAGGCAATTCTGTTGCATGCGAATAATCCTTTGGGAGAGATGAATCCCTTTGAGCATAAATGACTTCAGCTTATACTTTATTTTGGGTCCAAAATAAATAATTTAACAGATGAAGCTATGTCTTTCATTTTGAGACAATCTGTCCATGTCGAGGGACAAAAAACACGAGCATGAGTCTTCCCTTCTATCCCGGCAACAACGCAGGAGAAGGCTCCTCGGAATTTTATGTGCCTCTTTTGATGGACACAAAAATAAAGTGGATATGAGCCTTGATGGTGAACCGTAACCCACGGCCACTTCATAGCAATGGAAAGGGGGGAAAAAAAACGGCAAATTAAATTCTAACCATAAGTAAAATAGACTTCCACTTGAAAGCATCGGCATGTAGCTACGGCAGGGCAAGAGAAAACGAGGAATGTGTGTGTGAGAGATGAGGAGGAATTCACATGAATTCTGCACAGGACCAAAGGCAAGATAAAATTGGCTATACCCATTAACTGCTCAAGAGGGTTTTTTTTTTTTTTATCCTTTTTCTCCATATGCAAAAAAGGATGGAGCGGTATTACTTCTTCCATAATTCCCGTGTTACAATAGAGATCGCTAGAATAAGATCAAACCAATCCTGGAATGAAATGAAAAAGAGGAGCTTCTATTCAGCCAAAACAAAACATCAGTGAAAGGAAAAAACCTCCTGAAAGGTAATTCAGCGCTGTGCTCTGTACAGCGTGTGCTGATCCACCGTATTAGGATATCTGCTGCTGAAAATATGAAACCTGAGAACACTGTTGTAATGGTTGTACTAATTAGCTGTGCTGAAACAGTTGCAGCTTTGTGACTGTACTTGTTGAAATTTAAATCTGCAGTGTTTTACAAAAGAAAAATAACACGGTATTTTAATCATTTCAAACTTTATGGTGTTAATACATTTTTTGCAGAATCTCTGGTGGTCCATCTTCAGAAAAATGGTGCAACCCTGCCTGACAAATTACATTTATACTACTCATTGGTAACAGCATTTGAGATGCATAATAAGGAAACATTTTTAATAGTGTAAGTGGCAAAATGTTCATACCACATAAGACTAATAATTTATGTAATTTTCCTTTGATTCACACTTGTTGCAGCTGACCTATACAACACTAGAAATGTTTGCAGGCTTAGATATTGGGGAAAAAAGCAACCCTGAATGAAACCATTACACCTGTAGTGTTTAGCTTTCTAATCCTCAGCCAAAACCGTCTTTTTTTGCCTTTTTTTCTAGTAATCCTTATAGCTTGAGTCCACCGAAGCGGAGCTGATTGTTGCCTCTCAAGACAAAGCTTGTGATCCCACCACATGTGCAGGAAAATCTCAGAGGCAGATCTCTGCCTCTGAAAACGTGGCCTTGTCTATGTCTGATGGACAGAGCACAGGAAGTCAGACACAGAAGCATCCAGTTCATTTTGAAAAAAAAAATAGGCTGTGCGGACACCCGGTCATGACACATAATAAAACAGACCGAATAAAAGAGACTCCTGCACCTCTGTAACTATACACAACCCATGGAAGAGGGACAAAAGTCAAGCAAAAATGACAAAATTAACAAAATCTTTGCAAATAATCAACAATGGGCCGGTCAAATAGCCAATCCTGGTGGGGTATGAAGCCATGAGGAGGTTGGAACAAACCACATCGTAGCAATGCCGGGGGGATTAAGACATTATCCTCTCACTGATCCACAGGAATAGATTGAATTTTTCAAAAAATATACTTTATGTTTATTCTCTCTGCAATTTAGATGAGATAATTGGTGCCAGTTGTTTCCAACTAGTGTGCTGTGAGGCAGCTACATTATTGCTGTTTCACAGTAAAACATAATCTTCGTCCTGCTGGTCTCTGCAGAGCTTTGTGGTGATGAACAGAAAAACCCCAAATGGACTTCTGAGTTGTCTTTTCTTTTTCATGGATGTGAACTGGACAGATTTCCAGTCAAGCTACGCTAACTGGCTGCTGGCTAGATTTTTATTGATTTTACAGACATGAGAGGGGTATGGATCTTCTCATCTAACTCTCGGCAGGAGAGTAAAGAAGCGTATTTCCCAAAATGTCGTCTTTGCAGCAAGCCAAGACTGTGGCACAAATAGAATTTATATAAATATGGGATTATAAAACATGGTGGACATTCATAAGACTGTGTAAGTCTGTACAGGAAAAAAAACAGGGACTATCTAGCAAAACACACTCCTTCACACACCCTCAGAAGCCAGGATCATGTTAAAAAACATAACGAGTTATTAATAACCACGTCTTTATATTCCACATCATATCCCGAGTATAACTGGAAACTGGAAAGACATAAAAGGGTATAAGATTAATGTAATTGGCTCTCTGTCAATGGCATGACACCGAAAAAGAAGCTGTGTGAATCTGGATTAAGCTCCATTCAAAGTTGAAAGATTTTAAATAAATATATTTCTTATAAAGCATGAGAATGGAAAAGATGAATTTCTTCTGGTTTTCCTGAACAGACTTCCTTTGAACAAATAAACACATAATTTCTATACACAACATGATGGAGTGCATCCCAGTAATGACTCATGTAACTTGATCCTGTTATGTGTGCATTGGTTCCATACATGAAGCTGCTCGCACTGCAACCAGAAGTCCATCAAATGTGGAAAAATGGTGCAGTTTTTAGTTGTGGGATTGCAAAGGCACTTACTGGTTCTCCACCATCACACTTGATGACCGTCACTGACGTGTGCCTTTTCACAATAAGAGGTCACTTCTAACTCATGAAGAAGATAATTTCCCCATAATATTGATTCAACAGAAGGTTTCCTGTTCAATACATTGATTTATAAAGTAATGTGTGTGTGTGTGAGGCAGAGCAGGAGGAAGAGCTTTTCCTTTTCAGCTCTGAGATATAATGAGTAATTTTCTTGTTCTATGCCGCATCCAAAGCGACGCACTAACAAGAAATAAACATGATTGCTGCAGTGGTAGCTGGAACCTCAGAGCTTCCTGATGCTTGGGACTTTAATCAAGTGGAAAGAGGGAGGGCAGTAAGAAAGACTGTACTGAAGCAGTCCACTCTCTTGACAGCGCATGGGTATGCTGCTAATTAAAAAGTTTAATTCCACAACTGCAGCCCTGGCATCGGAGCACTCAGAGGTGCGTCCTTGTGAGTCTTGGCGCCGTCTTATCAGGCGTAGGCAGATTCTGCCATGTTGGGGGAAAGGCGCAGGACAGGGAGGCACTGCAGCAGCGCACAGGCCCAGCTGGAAGGGATGGCATCCTGCCTGCTCGGGGATCTGGCCCACCTTGCTCTTTCCCATCTACCCACTGAGTGGAGTCACGGGCTCCCAGTCAGGTGGCAAGAGTCAGGGGCTTAGCTGCCCATGGAGCGGCTGAGAGAGGAGAAAGCGGGGCTAAACAAGGGATAAACGCTGGATTTAGAGAATTTCCGCTGCTGGGCTCGGCGGTGGATCCATGTCTCCATTACACACCTCCTGTCACCGGGTCCTGTCTTACGACCGGAGGTTGCAGGCACACTAAAGCCTGTGCTGCTGTGCACACTGTTCCTTCAAAGTCCCGCGGAGACTAATTTCAGACATGATACACTGATACTGCCTCCATGAAAAAGACTTCAATATTTCACAAAAAAAAAAAGAAAAGACATGAATTCTCCACGATAAAGTGAAAAAGAAAGGATATATTTCTTTGATGAGGTGAGGAGTGAATGCTCTCTATTGTAAGACCTTGGCTGAACTAAAAGTTTAGTAGCTGCGTAGGATGTATTGATTAGAGCATATTACAACTCAGACAAAGAGAAAAGTCCTTGGAAATGGCGAGGCTCACTCCGTGACATCTTTTTTCATAAGACCAAGTCTTATGAAGCATCAAAAAGATGATGGAAAAAAAAAAAAGGTCGGCAAACAAAAGTCAAATAGTTTCAGAGAGTGCTGGCGTAAAAACAGTGTCTGCTGGGACTAATCAGTGCAGAGCTGGAAGCCATCGCCGACTCGTCTCTCAGCACGGGGACGCGGCGCTGAAAGAATAAGAACAGGGCTCTAAAGATTTATAGGCACTTCCCTTCAGCTTTTATTGCAGAGGGGGTTAAGGTGTCATTTTAATAACACAGAGATATTAGAGCTAGCAAACCTCAGTAAAACTTTGGTTCTGGTTCACTGTTAGCTGATTTATTTTATGTGTAAATACTTCCTTGAGACGAAGGCTGTGCACATGCAGACCGCAGCTGAACCGCCGATTTTCTCGCCTGTCGACCAGAGACGTCTAAATTTCAGGAGACTGATATCTCCTCACCTTTTACTAGTTTTCAGATCTGTTTTCTTTTTTTTTTCATTCATGTTTTTTAAGCGGTGGGATGAAAGTCACGAAACTCCTTCAAACTAAAGTTGCCGAGACTACGACCTGCTGTTGCTTTGTCTTTTTCTCCTTAAAATATACTTTTAATTTAGTGCTGCCAAGTCCCCACTGTGCAGCTATGATTTTGATAGATGATACATTCGCCCCATAAACAGGTGAACTTGGCCATAAATCCTTTAACTGGGGGTCGAATCCACAGAGTCTGTGGTGAAACTGTGGTGTTACAGGAGGAGGCAGCTGTTAGCAGCAAGCTGATATGGTTTTCAGGATAACTACTTGTGCTTTAATGTGCAGGATCTACACTCTTGTGACAGAAAGGGACAAATGTTACTTTATACCTGACCGTACTGTCTTTTCTTCCTGCTCTCACCTTACGTATTTATTTTTAGAAGCAGCGTTCAGTCTTAGAATGAGAAACCTCATGAATGAAGTGTAATTTATGGCTTTTGGATGATTATTGTGGGGGAAAAAAAGAGTGTTAAACTCTAAACAGGCTTGTTCATGCACACAGATCACATGATTGGAAAACTCATTCTCATGCATTTGAAAAGCAGTAAGTCTTGTTAAAGCACAAAAGCACATTTTGTCCTGATTTTTTGTGGTGCAGATATTAAGGGTCTTTTTCCCGCTGAGATCGTTTAATATGATTTCAGCTGCATGGTCCACAATCTGATACAATACAGAGAAATTTCACTGTAATTCAAAGCTGATACCAAAGAATTTTTAGCAGGTAATTTACCCATCTTCCTAAAATACAGATAAAGTCAGTGGTGCCACCAGGAATTTAGCATTATTTTGCAGAACACAGTTCTACAGTTGAGATTTATTGTGTTTTATAAGGTGGAGAATGACTTTCGTCCATGTGGGATCATTTTCAGGAATGGACATCTAAAAGCTGGAGCTGTAAGTTACAAACCATCCGAGCACATGGGAGTGGACTACACACACACTCACACACGGACACACACCCACACAAACACACACACGCAAACACCCACACGCACACACACCCACACTCACAGGATGCACAAGGTCACAGAGACAGTGTTACTTGAAATGTAAAGATGTTTTTTCACGGCCGTATCGATTCTTGATGAATTTCACACATAATTTGGTTCAGATCTGTAGTTCTGTGTTGATGCAGCTTCATCTCTCACTCTTGCATCGACTTTCACATAAGTATCAGTTCAACTTTCACCTCTGGCAGATGCAGATACTGACCGCAGCAAAGCCTTAAGTTAGAACACCAGCAAACATAATATGAAAGCATTTTTCTTTATCTTAAATCTCAGCTTTCACTTATAAATAGTGGCAGGTGGTGCATTTTTCTCCAGGGGGGGATAAATGACGATTTGTTACATTGAAGTACATTAAAGGTTTTCAGTTATTGGAACAATTTCTAAAAAATTATCTGTTACACTTAAATTTGTTATGGTTAAAGATAAAGTAAGTGAAAAGAGCCATGATGAGTGCAACAGAAATCTGGTAGATGGAAAAGTACTTTACAGAAAAGTACTTTAATAGATATTGTAAAAGTTTATAATATGCTTTATAAAAAAACTATTTATTTTATACCTGTATGTGCTTAGAGAAAACACAAAAATGTCGACATATATGTGGCCTACTTTGCAGCGTGTTGCCCATTTTCTGCATGAAATTACTTAAAGACATGTTTATTTTCTTCATGTTATTTGTGCCTCGCACATTTGTCAACAAAATGGGTCCATACCAGGTATTTTCTGTGTGATTAAAGCAATCCTAACATCTTGTGAAGAGGCTGTTATAACTGCTCCCACTTTGCAGACTGTCCAGTTCACACATCAATGCAGAGCAGAATTCCATTGAGCCTCCGTAGATGAGAAACCTCGTGCCTTCTGCCGTATTATTTGATCTGGTCACACACGCTCTTCAACTGGACAATCTGACACTTTTCCAAATGGTGTTGTTTTTTTTCCCAACGTGATAGGCTGATAGTGCCACTGTTGATCTGCAAGTTAACTCCAATGTCGGGCGATTCAGAATTTTACATTTTCATATTTTGAAATGTAATATTTTAACTATTTTCATTCATTGACATCACTGCTTTGACAATATTTACCCATATTTTTCTACCTCAGACAGCAGCTCATCATTTTTTTTGATTATTTCATGTTTTTCTAGGTTCTTCTTCTTGCTGTTGCTCCTTTCAAACCCATTTTGTAAACACAAACTCAAATGCTATTCGTTTGGCATTCTGCAAAATCATCAGGCAGTCAACCTCACTAATAATCCCTCATTAGGCTGGTTCCTAACCAGTGTGAATTCCTGCTGAGAACGCCCCTCACAGCACACATTAATCTACATGTATGATCAATAATCAATGGCATGCTTTAGCACAATTTATGAGGCACATTATCTTTCCACTAAAGTATGCAAACACTGGCACAGGGCTGGAGTAACAGTTGCTGTATTGGTCATGATGCATCAAACGTTTCCTATTCCAGGTTGAGGCATGCTCAAGAGAACAGATAAGTTGAATCCTTGCGGTGGTGGCTCATCCTCTTTACTCAGAAATAGAGGCAACATTAGAAGCGCCAATTGGCCGTTGAAAGTCCTCTGTGTACGGTAATGATGGCACTACACTGCTAATTGCTTGTTCAAGTAAGCCCAAAACACACTGGAGAAACTGTCCAAGAGTGCTAAAAACAGGAAAGCAGCACCAATCACCAATCTGGGCCCGTCTATGGAGGTTCATAGCAGACCAACAACAAACTTGAAACCCTGATGAGAATATTAGACATGTGCAGAATTCTTTATGGCTGTGGAGTTTTGTGTTTACACAAGATGCTGAAACAAACTTCGTGCCACATCTAGACGTGATCACAGTGAGAAATACTTCATGGATTGGAATTAAACTCCAAACAATGAAAAATGAAAAGGACTGAAAACATTTTTCTGTATTCTGGGAAAACTGCTCTGTACTCTAATCTTAAAATTTCGAGTTATTTTTTCTCATTTTGTGAAATTCCTCCCGCTGCTGAAATATCAGGGAGGTGTTGGTTTCTCCATGGACAATCATCAGAGGTGAGGAAAAAAAATCAAAAAAGATTTGAAAGTCTGCTTGGACTTAAACACCAGTGACTTATGACTTCACTTGTACTTGAGCTTTCTAACTGGGAAACACTTAATACTTTTCCTCCGAGCCCAAGAGTGCCATGAATCAATTACAACCCTTCATTTCCTGAATCAACTAACCCTAACACCATTCATTCCCAGAGAGTCGACTCTTAATTCTCCAGATCCACTTTCTTTGAAACAATCGAACGAGAGCCAGTAAACTCGCAGGAGTGAACCATAAAGAAGTATTATTGTGATACTGAGCTCCAGTTTGAAAAAAAAATTACACAACAGATCATTTCCTTCACATATTTTAAACTCTACGGTGGTTGACAAAAAACAAATGTGCAGCAACAAGTTCTACCTTTGTCTGACATTTAAAGTTGCACAACAAAAAGTAAATCAAGGCTCTGTTGCTCAAATGGCCTGATAACGAGTGAATTATGACTTGTTTAGGACTTGAAAGTCAAAGTTAAGACGTTGGGACTTGACGGCACAAAAACCTGAGACTTGTGAAAAACACAAACACATCACTTTTTACTGTGAGATTGGTCCATCTAAACAGATACAAGGAAACACTACTCTGATCAAGATCTTCACACAGAAGCACAAGTGTTTGATTTCTGTGACTGTACATTTCTATTCTCTTTACATTTAGTTGATCTTATTTTATTTATTAATATCATATTGAGAACAATTTTATTTGGTCAACAATGTGTGTCCATCCTCTCACATTATAACAGCATAGAGATTCAAAGCTTTTTAGAAAAATCAGCTGCCAATTACCGTTATATATATCAATAACTTGAAACCTGCTTAAATGCAGTTTTTATGGTAAGTCGTCTATAAAATACATGTACTTACAGTCTTCAGACACTGTAAACTGACAAGCTGTTGCCTGTATTTCCTTCGGTAAGAGCACACAGGGGATGTGAATAGGAGGGGGCGTTCGCTGCTGCCTACATAAAAGAGCTCATATTTACTTTTTCAACCGCTGCCACTGACGTTTGACCACATCAAACAGTTGCAGGATAATGAAAGCATCCTTGGTGGAGCTTCTACTTTATGATATTTTGTTAAAGTTACAGGAAAATAAGAGCAAAAAGAATTTACTGTAAAGCTCCTGGACAGAGGTGCATTTTTCTACATGTTGTGCCCAAAGGTGACAACTAAATGTTCTAGAGGCATAAACATGTACATGATTCTTCATTTATCAAGTCTTTTTGCTGTTATTTAGGTGGACTAACATCACTGTAACCGTCAGTGAGCCCGGCTGTGCTGCAGTGGCAAAAGGCTCAAGGCCAACCTGAATGAATCCACGCTATATATCCTCAAATCGAGGCAGGTTCTTTAACTCACAGCACAAAAACTCAGTGTAACTTCCCTTCATCCTGTTTTCCTCCCTCCGGAGAATGACACAAAGGAACAAAATAACTGAGAAGTTATCCCTTAAACACACACACAAACGGCCCAATTCCATCTAAAGATCTCTACACCTGAACATGTGTAAGGCAAATTTCACCAGTCACTTAGAGCATCACAGGAATAACACACAGACATAATTGGATTCAGTGTGTTGAAAGCAGACTGAATGAGTATTTAAGTACATTAACGCACTCACAAGAAGCCGCTGGGTTACATCCTGCCTTAGTTTGTCCATCATATCAATCAAAATGTGCAGCAGGTGTTGCTAAGACAAGCCCAAATTTATGAATCACGTTTTTTATGAGATCACCAGTCTCGTCCAACTACACCGACGTCAAATGGTTGCAAACATCTGTAACTGATCATAATTTCACTTCCATTAAGTGCACATTAGCCGGAGCAGAGACAGAGAGGAGAGATGCAGTATAATGCATCATTTAGAGCCAAACAAACAAACAAACAAACGTGGTTTGAATGAATTTTTGTATCACTGTCTGACATGGTGGCTTGACTCCTGATTTTTAAATTTTTTTTAACCAATTTATAACCACTAATTTTTCACCCATTGGAGCAAAATGTGTCTTATATGCTTATTTTCTTACTGAACTCACTATAAATGTTCTATACAGGACAATTAAAGCTTTAAAATTAAGGCTCCTTTAGTGGGTTTTTTTTTGGCTCGGAAGCTCCAAAACACACGAGCACACTTATTATTATTTATGTAAGCATGTCATCCTCCTGTCTAATGAGCCTTTCACCGGAAGCGTAATGAAACAGCTTGCATTAACACAGGCTAAATGAACAGCCGAGAGCTCCCATGTCTATGCAGCAAGATGAAAGCAGATGCTCCGCAACCCAAACACCAGCGTAACAGACTCGGGTTTCTACAGGGAAACAGGAGGATCTTTGAGTCAGCGTCGTTCTCGTCAGCTCATTGACTCCATTAGAATATCTTGAATTCCCCTGGTCAAACAACATTATGTGAGAACAACGCCTAACCGAGCCATGACCGACTGACCATGAAGGGACCCTCAAATTGATTTCTCTGTTCTCCCATAAACGCAGCAATGATAAACAGGGACTTCTCAAGCTAATAAACCTGCACTCAAAGTGAATGTCAACCATCACACACGTCACCAGGCTAATCGTTCATGCTTCTTTGAGAACCGACAGCAAAAACACAGAAAAAGGGCTGTTTCAGAAAGTACAGCTTTCACAGCACCATGTCAGACTATGTGCTATCAATGCAGGAGCTGCTCTGGTAATTGATGGGTTGAATGTTCCGTTGAAAAAAGGGAGAAAACACCTTCTGAACAGTCAGAGAGGAAACCGAAAAAGACTTTACCATTTCACCTTTAAAACATAATGCATGTGATATGAAGTCCAAAAAGTGTCACAGAAAAATGCCCCTTTGATTCACCCCATGAGCGTGTTTGTGTGAAAGGGGAACTAAAAGCAGAGGAAAAATGACTTGAATAAGCTTCCTGTTCAGTGTCAAAAATGGTAAAGTTAAATAACCAACATTTCATTAACTATTTACAATGATCATCACAATTATTGCCTCATTGTGTGTTGTGTATTTCATTTTTTTAGCAGCGGATATGAAAAAAACCAGCCTGAAGCACGCAATGACTCAGTCTAAATTCTCTGCAAAAAAAACAAAAATCTAGTTAAAAATGTAGAATAAAATGTGATTTTGGTGTAGATGCTGAACAAAATCATTGTGTTAGACAGTGAAAGTCCTCTGAGTGTGTTTGCAAATATTGTGTAACCCTGTTAAAGGTCTTAAAGTAAAAACTGTGTGACAGAACATCACTTGATATATAACCAACAGACCTGTGGTACTGTGTTTTCCTCTTTACTCAAAAAGAGCTGATGTTTAATCACTGTGGATCTTTAAACTGGGTCCAATTTATGATATTTAGCACCTTGTGATTCTGAAACAAAGTTAAAGCTTTTAATCTAAAATGCAGTGTTAAACTCTGTCATTAAGAAAACACAAGGTGACAGGCCTGATTTCTCTCTGTTACTGTAACAATTATTTAAAGGACCATTTGCCATTTTTATCAACATGCATTACAAACTACTTTCTAAAACTGTTCAGTGATTTTAGTTGACTTACATACATTTCTAGGCTGCCATTGCTTTTGATTTCTGTCAATAAAGCCAAAATAAAAGGTAAAAAAAAGGTAAAGAGACTTGAAACTTGCTTGATGAGAAAATCCTTTACACATAATTCATCATTCAATTCACACTGACCAAAGAGGAATTATTTATTTTATTGTCAGAGCTAATAATTCTTTTATAATAGTGTTCACACTTAAAGAGGACTGAAAAGTTTGCATTAACATGCAACAATACAGTTTGGGACTGAACTCAGGCAGGTTTGAAGTCTCTTGCAAATTGATTCTCGTTCCTCCCACGAATAAATAAAGATTTTTCTCTAGGAAAAAAAGGAGCCTTGTGTGTGCGTGGTTTGCAATAAACTGCGTTAAAACAAACGAAAAAAAATCAAAAAGCTGGTGCTACATCAGACTGAGATGGAAACTCACCGGTACCAGTCCAGCCCCTTCTCGTAGTTCCTGTCAAAGAAATGTGGCTCATTCCCAACGGCTCTCACGTCCGGGTGCACCCTGAGAGCCTCCAGCAGGGCTCTGGTCCCCCCTTTCTTCACCCCGATGATGATGGCTTGGGGAAGTTTCTTTTCCCCGTAATCCATGGTGCAGTTCACCCTGAGTTCGCTGTCCGTGGTGCTGAATTCCTGGTGCTCCCTCTCCAGCGCGGTGGTGTGATACGCCGCCGCCGATTTAGTTGGAGACGCCTGGGTCCTAATCCACTCCATCGTCCTCTGCTCGGCCTCGGCATGGTCCTTAACGATGGAAACCGCTGTGGTTCTCTCCGCCTCGGTGAATTCGGTAAAGCCCTGGGAAACGGAGTAAAGTTTCTCCCTCAATGTCACAAAAGTTGTCTCCTCGGTCACCAGCCTCCCTTGATACACGTAGTTCTCTTGCAGAGGGAACTGCAGCGAGTTGTAGCAGCTCATCAAGCTATAGAACAAGTAGGTGACAGAGAGGGAGAGGGTGAACATGAATAAGATTTTCCGGGGCACTTTAGAGGTGAAAACCGAAGTGCTGGACCAAAATGCCATCTCTGATAGCAGTGATCCTCTCAGAGAAGTGGCCAGACATGTTTCCACCCCGAGTCTTGCATGGACAAAATCAACAGCAATAATCAGTCACTATCAGCGCTGCTCCAGCTAAAAAAGCCTGAAGCTGGACCAAACCAACCTAATCCAAGCAAATCGCATATTTATAAGGACAGGAGGGAAATAGATCGTTAAAATTCCGGAAGAATATCGCGTCCCTTTTCTTCAGTATCGATTTCTTATTCCAAGGCTGACAGACAATGTCACAATTTATTGGACTGAACTTGCAGATTTGAGAGGCTGGAGGTCGGGCGTCCTTCCAAATGAGCAGCCTGGCTTAAACTGGACAGAGTATGATAAACGAAATCCTGGCATTTTATGAAGATGAGGTGGGGGGAGAGAAAAAAAAAAGAAGGAGGGAAAATAAAGAACAGAGTGTTTAAAGTAGGCTTTTTTCTTCTTCTTTTTTTTCTTCTCTTTCTTCTTTTTCTTCTTCTCAGCAGCCGCTCAGCCTGAAGTCCAGTCCAGTCTGCGATACAAGAGTGGATTCACATCCATCCAGGCAGCCTACAAATCCATTGAATCTTTCCAACAGGAGACGAATGGGCGCGCAATCCTTTACGCATCTCTCTCTCTTATTTACTTTTCTAGTCCAAAGTCGGCTGCCTTTACACAAAAGCCCCCACTCTTCCCACTGACTATCAAGCTGCTGCTCGCCGTCCTCGCGCCCTCTCGGATTGGTAGGATCCTACGATGTGCGCGTCGGCTGGGTGAGCTCATCTGAAGTGAAGCACAGTAGAGCCACACAGCACAACTATAGTGTGTGTGTGTGTGTGTGCGTACACCCACTTTTTTTTTTCCTCTCTCCGTGCACAAGTAGTGCTCTGAGCGTCAGATTTCCTTATCAGAAGCAGTCGCGTGGACAGCTTCTCCTTCCTTCATGTGGTCACTTGCGGAGAAATGATTTAAGGTGGCGGAATATGTGAGATCCTATTGCATCGTGAAGTGTTTCGTACTGTCTAAAGTTCACTATAAAACTCCATCTCCGAAAGATTATTTTTTGATGGAGATTACATTTTTTTTTTTTACAGAAAGCTCATGTCTGCACCCTGCTGGTTTCCTGTGGAGCATGCATAAGTTCATCTCAGAAAAAAAAAGGAAGACGGGAAAAAAAAGGAAGTTTATCCTGATAAATATAAAAGCAGGTTACATGAATCAAAGTGAAAAATGAGCAACATTGTCCTCTGAATTCAAATGATCCGTCATGGTGGTGATGGTGTGTGTATGTGTGTGTGTGGTGGGGGTGGGGGGTGGGTGGGGTGTTTTCCTCTACATACCTCTAAATGCAAGAGAGCACATGCAGAAAACAATCCTGTGTTCTGCTTTATGCTGAGGACAGGGATGCTGCTTAGGCATATTATACACTGAATTTATTATGCATGGATGCAGACTATAATTACTGATGAGAATATTCACTAGACCTTAACTTGTACACTTTGTTGTCGCAATATGAGGATTTAAAATTGCATGCCACTGAAATGTCTCCCTGTGTTACAGAATCTCATTCATCACACACCTCCAACACACCAGGAGAGCCAGCATCACACTAAGTACTGGGTCACAAATAATTTGCAATGCCTGGGCTCTCAGGAACAGCAAAACACTGTTATATTTAAAGTTCCGTGTTGGAAATGTGGGAAATATTGCATGTGGCTTGACCAAATTTGTCTGCTCCGTCTGCGGTGGGCTCTGCATGCAAACCAGGGGTGACATAAAGTCAATTTATTGCAGCGTTGTGTTGCTTGTTGCAGTGTTACTAAAGGACAACAATACAGGAAAGGAGCTCTTTTGCATTCAACAAGCACATTTCCACCAAATCAGAGAAATCTGTCTTCCGATGAGAGCTTCCACGGCAGAGAGAGAGACATCTTTACATTACCGAGCTCCCTCACGCATAGTCAAGTTTTTTTTTTTTTTTAACCCTGTGGATACTACAGGTGCTACGTCAAAGGTCCAGTGTGGTCCAGGTCCATGTTGTACCGCCATGTTCCTACAGTAGCCAAGAATGGACAAACCAAACAGTGGCTCCGAATGGCCTTTCACATATTTTTACAATCTTCATGGCCCCTTCAGGTTCTCCCACACACTTGGAAGTGGAGGGATTTTCAGTTGATTGCAAACTGCAATTTCACAGCTAGAAGTCATTAAATCCTACACAATGGACCTTAAAAGCAGCTATGTACCAAATTGTCATGTAAAAATACTTCAGTGAGTCACCAATGAACCTGTGGAGAGTAATCACCTTAATCTGTAGCTTCCAGCAGCTCTTTGGAGCTTTCTAACCAAGTTTAATCCCATTGTTTGGTTGTTTGGCTGCAACTTCACTGTTCTGGTTTACTCTCACCCTCTCAGAGCGTCATTTTTGGCCTCAGCGGGTGACGGTTTTCATGGATGAAGACATGTAGAAAACCTCTACACACTTCCTGATCAGCAATTGGTGAATATTTCACTCAGGAGCTGGTAGAGACAAAATGGGGTGAACATCACACCAATAATCATCAGGAAAACAGAACAGGACACCAATAAATTATGACGTTGTACTATATTGGTTGGATTTTAATAAGCACCTTTTTTTAGAGGTGCAGTCACATGCTGAAGGTCAAAAGAGACACACAGAAAACCTTTTTTTATTTTCCAAATAAGCCTGCATGTTGCTTTTGTTTGTGCAATGCAGATGTCTCATAAACTGCATAACCAGCACTATACATCCTTTTTTTTCAAAATTGATCCAAAACATGATTCTTCTTCTGATTTAAGTTCCATTTTTTTTATTTTCTAAAAAATGCGAAAACATCTCGTTATGATAATTTATGTCATTTAAAAACTAGAGCTGTCCATGAGCAATGCAGGTGATTGGATGAGGAGGAGGGAAGCATGAACAAGTGTTTGGAGCACAATGGTTGCTGGGTGTTTGGCAGTCAAGAGAGCGTAGGAGAGCTCAATGGGTTTGTTGAAATTGTTGTATTCGTAAATTGCCACTCAAAGAAGCCGAGAGCTCTCTAACACTAACTGCCCCGTTTGTAAATTCTCACTGTCATCAGACTTCCTACCTGTCTAAGAGTCACCCTGACAGAGTTTTTTTTTTTTTTTGAGCATGCTCAGACGCTCTGTGGCTGTGGAGCAGCTGCGGCGGAAACATTTCAGGAGTAACAACACAAGAGATGTGGCGTTAAGATGGCTGCCATCACTTTATAAATGATCAGAGCACTAGAGAAAATATATTGAAGATAAAAATCTATTTTATCTTCCCTTTGTTGTTTCTGTTATCTGAGCCGTTCATAAATTGCTTAGACTCTGTCAGTCCCCTCGGAGGCTGAGTGCTCAGATTGTCTCTATTTACATCGACAAACATGCAGTCACTCAGGAAAATAGAGTTTATTGAAGTTCGCATCAGTCCAGGCAGCTGCTTCATAAAGAAGAGAACGGTTGCGTCAAAAGACCTGGTCGTCCAATGAGCATCTTCCTGACAGGCAACAGGTATTTAAGCTGAACTAAAGGTGTAGAAACATCACTGTCAACAGTTATTTACTCAGTCTAGGTTGACAATGACTCAGATATCCTTATTTCATGTAAAAATGACCCAAGCTAACCGCTCCGGTCTCAGTCTACCAGCACACACTCTCACAGACTGCTGGAGAGTGTCCCTCTGTGCAGCTCGCATTAACATTCACCTCATGTCTAGATTGTATTCAGATATGAATTATCCATATTAAATTTATACCTGGAATTAAAAATGTGTCTCAGCTAGCCAATGTGTCTGCAGCTCCACTGCAATTATGGTTTTCCATCTTGACAATATCCACTCACACAGTTAATGCAAAATTATTCATCTAACTCTTTAGAAATATCATCTCACAGGCTTCAGAGGAGACTGCAGCACTGAGCCTGCTTTATTTTACCACAGTTCATGTGCGTTGTCCACCATGTTTTAATACACTTTTTTTCCCCTTGTTTATTCATTTCTACATCACAAAGAAAAGACAATATAATTATCTGGACTACAGATAAACTGAAATAATAAAAAAATACTTTTATATTATTTATATTATCAGTATTTATAAATCAATATATTTCATAACTTGTGCTGTATAATTGGGTAAAGATAATGAGAGTTTTTTCACGACTGTTAGCTCCTAAATCCAACCCAAACAGCTCCACGGCAGTTTTTTGTGCTCAGTGCATTGTTTGCTCTCTGTGCTGGTATGCTGGGGTTGCAACCTGGACAACCTGCAGGCAGTTAGCATAGACAGAGTTAAGGACTGAACTGAATCTTATGCAACACCCGCAATCGCCCTTGTGGTGAACTCATATGGTGACAGAGCTCCCTCAGTATTGAATTCATCATTAAAAAGTGCAACGTAAAAGACTCTAGAGACTCTGTTTTATGCTAAAAGCAAAAACACCGTAAAATAGTACCTGTCTAAATTTTCATGACGCTTCATAACTTCGTAACTCATGAAGTTCCTTCTACTCGTAGCAAAATGCATCCGGCTCCTGGCACTTTTGCTCAGGAGCTGCTGCATCGCCTTTAGATATGGGTCTTCTAAAATGACCTGATTCTGAACTCTGCCACAGTCTGAGGTTGTCTGTGAAGCGCAGATGAACTACCATTGTGGCGAGGTTTTGGCAGGTCCAGACTGTTACAGTGCTCAGTGTAATTTAAGTCAGAGCACTGAGGCCAGTTGTTCCACTGGGGCTGACAGCAGAGGTGGTTTATCAGGCTGCAATTAGACATTAGAGGATGACAGACTGGATACAAGTGACCATCCCTCCATTGAATACGCTGAGGGACTCCTAACAGTCACAAAAGAGACTGAGAAAATATCATTAAAGGAGGAAATTTCTCTTAAACCCCAAAATGCAGTAAAATGTACACCCTAAGTAGCCATGATTCAATATCTGTATGATCTGTTACTTTGTAGTCATGGAATACAAATTTACAACAAACTAGCTCATATACCTTTTTGCAGAAATACACAAAGTAGAAGAAAAAAAACAATTTGGATACAAGAACCTTGGAAATGCTTTACACTGCTGGCTCAGGTTCAGTAGAGTCTACAGTCTTGTTGTTGGCATTTAATGAAGATAACAAAATTCATGAGGAAAATGCCTTCTAGTAATACTTGCAGGCATTTTCCTCATGAATTTCTTTGAAGAATTTCTCTGCAGGAAGACTAGAAAAAAACAAAGATTTCTTTTAGAATATTGGTCTACTAGTAGACAGATTGTTAAGTTTTTTAACACTTTTTTTAATAAAGAACAAAACTGTGATGCACAAAGTTACGAACTCCTGAAAAAAAAGGATGTCTATAGAAACAGGATGCAGAAATCTTTTTTTTCTGCATCAAGCCACCTTTATATTCAGACGCCCGATGAGGGATGTGAGAATGCTTTATTTCTAGGTCTGGAAAATGCATTTGGATGAGTATCACACAAACCTCTGTGGAAAGCATTTGGTTTCCGTTGGCAAACCAAATATAATCAGAAATCTGGTTAATGCATATGTGAAGGCAAGCTGAGCAGCAAAATGGGGACCTTCAGCCTGGGGCTGTGCATATAAACTAAACCTGGGTTATATAAACACAAACATAATGTGCAAATGTGTGCTCACACACACCTCACAGCTTCACACCCTGCGAGTACTGTACTTTCCAATGGTTATTTGAGTTCGTTGGATGTGTCACAACCCTGTGCCTCAGCCCAGGTGTCAAGCTTTTTGTTACTTCCACACGAGCCATGTTCCTCCCTTCATCTTCCCTATCTCTATCCCTACCTGCTCCGCCCCCCACACACACCTGATTTCACCGGTCATCATGCTGCCTTCAGAGAAACTACAACGTCGCAAGTAAGAGAGTGCCCACGTGACCCCCAGGCTCTTCCCAGGGCCCCCTCACCCCGTTTGCGCCCCCTTGTGCTTTGTGGACATCCTCCACAGTACAATATTTTAAAAAATATATATTATCTGACTCATTTTTTTTTAATCTGTTAAAAACATGTATTCACATCCAACTGTACAACCCTGGTGTAACAAACTTAAACATACATTTTCTTACTAGCATTACATCATTAGCATCATTTCCACCTTTATATTGAATCTCTAAATATATATATCAGAAATACAAATTCAATACAATACAATTCTGTTCAATAAGTAATGATGTTAAGGGAATGGGAATAAAATGGAGACAGAAGAGAACTGAACTCAGTGCTTTGAGCCCATAACTGCAGGCTACGACCCCAAACTTAGAAGTATGGTCACCACAACTGTCCAAAGGTCTCTGCCACCATGTTATGAAGTGATTTTCCACATTTTAAGTCCTTAACAAATTTAGATAAGGATATTAAATTAAAAAATCTTCTTGATTGATTTTTAATTAAGTGATCCAAATAAAAGGGTAAAAGTAAAGGGAGATGATTTATCACTGCGATCTCACTGAGTTGTTTAAGTTTAGAGTCAAACAAGTAATTTACTTTGGAGCAAGAGAAATAAAGTCAAGCAGAAAAATCACTGTCATGACTCTTTAGGTACCCTGAATGTCAGTGTTTACAGGACTTAAGTTGCAGTGAATTATGACTAACTGGCTTTGACGCTGAAATAATACTAATACTTGGCACAATAATTGGCACTTTTCAACGATGGCAAGAGAGTGGATTCGGACAAAATGTTTTTCTTGGTCTTGGTCATCTTGCAGGCTTTTACAAATTTGAGTTAAAAATCAGAACAAATTAATCTGTCAAAAAAAATATTGTTCTCTTTTGTGAGGATCCGACTTTAACACACACAGGATCATCAAAGGTTTGAATGTGAGGATTTCTGTTCAGAAAGACGGGACGGAGAAACCAAATGCAGAATGAGGGATAACTGCAGCATTTAAAGTAATAACGAATCATGCCTAATTGTAGGAACTGACAGCTATTGATTTAGTTTCGCTATTAGGCTTGTTCCTGTGCAATGTACAATTTTACTTGATTGTGATTTATAACAACAATCATTTGTGCTGATGAGATAATTTAGTAAATTAAGAAAAAGCGTGTGTAGTTGTTTGTCCCTGATGTGTGCGCCGGCCCTCAATGGTCATTCTTCACAAACATTCATAACCTGACAAACCACCTGATCCTGCATTAATAAAAACTGATTGGGAACACAGTTTTGCAGAATATGCATATATTTTGCACTAAAACGGTCAATAGCTTTACTTTCCACTGTCCTGATTCTTTCATGGTTGCAAAACTCAATCTTCCTGAGTTGGCTGTTTGAAACCAGATAGGTTATCTGTCACTTTAGACTGTTATTGTTGCTATGAAACTGTTTTTGAATTGCTAAACTTGTCAGCACAGCTCAGCAGGGTTAACTGTCAGAATGACAAACTGATTGCTGGGATTGACAGTATTGATTTGTTGTTGAACATTACAGCTCTCAGCGGGGATGTCTTTATTTGTGTGCCAATTCAGGAGCTACCTGCCTAAAAATTCTCAATTTTAAAATCAAATACATCATAGTCTGTCCATCTTGTCAAAGGCCTGTTTCCCTTTAGAGTGTTTTCTCATCTTCAATCTGGTAGCTTCTCTTCCTCGCTTAACCATGACTGTCTCACCATCTCTTCATATAAATTATGACCAAGTTTTACAAAATGAATAACTCAATATAATTTCTAAATATCACCATCTAAATTAAAGTTTTAATTTGACTCGCTGCTTGATGCTGTTGTGGACGATGGCATCTTTTTTTGGTCCATGAAGGCCACCAGTTTTCCCTCAGGCCCTTAAAGGGGTGATCAGTTGGTTGCAGTCTCCTGTCTCACCAGTAGATGTCACTGAATCTTACACACTTCCATCAAGGCCCTCAGTGTGCAGCAACCTATTGCACCTTGGGTATTAAATCAAGCCAGTCAAGCCAATAAATAGCAGGTGAAAAAGTTCCATTTGAGTGGCCTTGTGTCGAGGAATGAGAACAACCACAATGTTCTACTAGTTTTGGTGTCTGTGTTGCTGAATCGTCTTACCTGTAAAAGAGGTGGAGGTTCAGCTGTAAATCCTCAGTCTTCTAAAGAACACACTGTTACTGGCCTACGAATCAGGGCACAGCTTGTGCGTCTTATCAGGCCACGTCCTAGAGGAAAATATTCATGATAACGCGTCCACTCAACCATTTCCTGATTCATTTCAGCTTTTGTTTTCTGAGTATTTCCCTGAGGTTATGGCAGCAGGAACACTAACCATAGATCCTTTTTATTGTATATATGAATTTCACACTAGTGATGAACTGAGCAAAAAATACGGCCAACATCAAATTACATATGCTTCCATTAGAGCGGAGAAATTACCTCAGATGGACTTCACCTGACTTTAAGTTTACTGTTTAAAAGTGTCTGTTTCCAAGTACAACAAAGACACAGATTTTTGTTTTCAGGTGCTTTCCCAGATATAAAATAACCATTACATCCAATAATTTCATTCATGCACTTCCAAAACAAAAACCATCAATCAAAACTAAACACCATATCACCATTTTCCCTTATGAGACTGTTACTAGAGACATTGTCAGACTGTGTAATAAAGAGTAATGAAAAGTTTTTTATTCATGGGTGCAATAATAAAATATATACTTCATCTCTGCATAAAAGAGCCAGAATATCAGCAACAATTTTTAATGTTTAACCATGATTTATATGAATTATGAGCCGGCCAGTGAAGACATTATACTGATAAAATGCACTTCAGCTGTTAAACATTCTGTAATTATTTGAAACTGCAGTATTATATTACACATCGCAATTTTAAATGCAGATTGCTGTTTCACTTCTAGCCGTGGTGTTTACTTTTTTCCAGCAGTTGTTGCACAGCAAAGTCAGAACAACGAGTCTATTAGTCGACGGCCCAACAGAGGAGAACAAACAGATGGCCTCTGTTTTGAATGGCATTCGTGATTCGCATCGCACTTTGCTGCGGTTATATTGTCTTTCCTGTTTCCAAACGGCTGCAGTGTCGATGCTGAGGTGAAATGATAGATACTATCCTTCGCTTGATCAATAATTCTGCTTTCCTCCACTGTTGTCCAGGCTGCCACACTGCGGACTAATTAGATGATAAAAAGTGATGGATGTGTATTAAATTCTGCTGGCCCTTAAGAGAACTCCTTTGGGCTTTGTCCCATTTCAAGCTGACCTTTTGGATCCCAACTTTATTGTACGTGGACACAGTTATATCAATTTGTTGGATGTTTGTGATGTAGCTGTTGGCTTGTGTTGCATTGATTCGCACACACATACACCACAAACACACACACACACACACAATATATTAATGTATATC
>JAPZDV010000009.1:7150389-7174180 GCA_029814665.1 Acanthurus lineatus
TATATCTGACAAAAGGTGTATTGATCATCATTTCAACACATGAGATGATGACATTAAATTTTCTCTAATATAAATCACAGTGACTATGCAGGAAGAAAAGGGACACATTATCCCTACTGGAGTCTGTTGTGCCAGAGAACCCAATAACCTCTATGAATGGGTCATATGTTCAATAGCATACTATGAGGACGAGAGGACCAGCTGACCATTACCAGGGGAAAATGAAGAAGTTGTAAATCAAGGCAGCTCTGGGTTCACGTGGGTCGGATTTTCCCAAAGGGACCATCCAGAAGCTTAAATGCCCTTATAAATGTACCTGGAGAATATTTTAATATGGCCTATTTTTACCATCAGGGTACAGTAAATTTTGAAAAGTTTTTGCATATTTAATGTTAATAAAATGGATTTCTGTATGAAATCTCACAGGGGGCAAAAAGCAAGATTTCATTTTTCCAGCAGCACAAAATGACCAAGAATTTGTTTTGGAGCAAAAATTAATTTTAAGATTCTCCCAATCTCTTCCTGTCATCGACCACTCACCCCCCTTTCTAAGCTGCTGTGCAACAACAACTAAAACATCTGCTTTTCAAACTAATAATAATCACACAAAAATAATGTTATTAATGAACATCTAGAGTCTGTGTTTGTGGGTCTTCCCCTCCAAAGTTGAAAATACGAAATATTTTAAAGTTGCACTCTGCATTGTTTAAAACCCTGAAGTCTCATCTCTGTTTTCAAAATTGCATCTCAAGAAGTGTTTAAAAAACTTTTTATGGTTTACATCACCTTCAGTGTGAGTCCACATTTTTGCCATCACATAGTATGCACATAGTACATAGTACACACATACTGTACATAGTCTCCACCTTCATCTCCACTGATGCCTCCACCACTACCAGCAGCTTTGACTATAATCATAAAACACACCAGCACTGCAGCTTTGCTGTTTGACAAACTGTTTTGAGTAAAGTTAGCTGTAACTTTCTTCATCAACCCAGAAAAAATCCTGCCAGCACTGGACATAAATCACATTGCAACCTGACAGGGTAACCTCAGTTAACAGTGCCTCGCAATGGACACGGACAAGATATAAAACACAAGAAAAATAAACTTAGTCTGACCAACATGTTGTCTTGTACTCTCTGCGTCCCCAGGATTAAAAAATGGAACAGCATCAGACTTCAGTAAGAGTTTTAAAGAACAAGAGCACTCAAAGATAACTACAGGCCACAGGCTGGCTCTTGGATTTTAAGATCCTTTTGAAATACATTAAGGCTTACCAGTTTTCTATCTGCAACTCTGCAACTATTAGAAGAACTTAGCTTAGCTTCTTGGCTCACAGTATACCAACAAGTAGCTCCACCCGGCTTCTCCACTGATACCTCCTCTGCAAAATGACGGGACCAGTTTCTTTGATATGTGAATTATTATAAATCGTGGTCTGAATATGTGAAAAAAGAAAAAAAAAATTTAGATGTTTTACTAAGGTTAAAATTTTTATTTTAATAAGAGAGGATCTAAAAGCTAAGTTTTGAAGCTGTAAATGTAATTTTTTTGGTGCATGGTGTCCATTTTTTGTAATTTCTAATCAAACAGTTTTCAGATTTCATGTTTTTCTCTGTTTTCCCTTTTCCACTTTGTTTGTCCATGCATTTTGATCACACTTCCCTTTTTTCAATCTTCCTCCCATTGTGTCAGTGTAGTATCTTTAGGGTGTTGATGTTAGACTGATGCAACATTTGGTGGCCTGCTGTGCCTTTTTCTTAAATGTGTCAGAGCGCAGCCAAATAATGAGGTACAATTAGAGCTGTGGTGAAAATGTTCTGTTGGAACCATCATCACAGAAAAGGCAAAGTCTTGAATGAGTTTCTTTTGGAGCTGGCCTAAAAATCACTTCCCTCTAATGACCTATCAGTGGAAAATGTCTTGAATTGATGACATCCATTTGCCCTTTCCACAAATCATGCTTTTGGAAGTCAGTCCCTGCTATAATGTCCTACGTGGAGTTGCTGTAAAGGCTCACTTTTCCCAGGGCGTTACAGTGACGCCTGAACTGGAGCTGAATGTGGACCGCAGGCCTCCTCTGGATTCGTTGTTCCTGAGTTAGCAAGACGTCCCCTGGTGCCTCCCAGGTGTGGCTCCCTCAGCATAATTAAGGTGGGATCTGCCAGGGCTTCTGGGCCAGGGTCATTCATCAACTGGATCACCTGCAAGATTAATGTGCACTTGCTGCAGCGCTCCAATGGATTGCTGCCACTTGCCGAGATCATTAGCGTTGGCCTCCGTATGACTGCAGAGGGCTCCGCTCAGTGGATGGGGAGATTTGCAGCTTTGCATACTAAATGAATTGTCCATCATTGCCTAATTAAGGGATTATTGGAGACACTTGTGTCCAGTCCCCCGGACAGTAAACCATAACCGAAGGGCAAACTAGATAGATTAGCTCCACCTGCTTAGTAGCAAAGTGCAAAGAAATGAAACTGCTGACAAAAGTAAGCCCAAAGGAGAACAAGGAGGAGGGGGCGTCATTACACAGCACGTAAATCCCAGAGGGACTCATACACTGTTTAATGACTCACAGATTTTACAGCACACGGAGTCAAGATTGCAACATTTCACCATTCAAAACACACTTGAACCAGCTGCGTGTGTAGGATTTAGGGACGTTGTTTGCCTAACCCGAACCTTCGGAGAGGGGTCTGAGTGGAACCACTTAAGGATTTGAGAAACAAGCTCTATTTTGATGCTTTTTATGCACCTTGGCACCTCATATTCATTTAAAGTACATATCTTGATACATTTTAAATTTAAATTTGAACGTGTACGTCGAAAAGTTTTAATAACTTTCCAAATTATTTATGATTTGTGATGTAAAAGCATTTGTATTAACACTCACAATACACTCACAGTACTAAAATTGAACACTTTTGACCTAAGCTGCAAAGTTAGTACAGTGTATATATGTTTCCAGTAATAATTCATTTAGTGAAATAATGAGAATCACTAAATTATTTAAAAACATTCACTCACACTTAAATTTTCAGCTTAATTGCTATAACACATTTCACCCACATATCACCTATGAGAGAAATACAGCCATCAACGCTGGAAAAGGAAAGGCGGGCTTTGGATTAAGAGCAGCTGATATTTGCCACGGCACCTTCTGACCTCCCAGCCGGACCAGTCAGGCCGCCCCGGGAGGAAAGAGAAGAGAGCCGGGATAAGAGCCATTAGCCAAGCTTGCGCTCAGGACTGCTCCCGGCTAAATGAAAAGGACAAAAATGGGATTCTTGTGCTGTTGTGCCCACATCTTTGCAGAGACCCGTCTTCACCTCAGCATCCTCAAGCTGCTGCACTCGACTGGTGGACTGTGTTGTGAGCCAACGAGCCACGAGTTCTCTAAATTATTTGAATTTTTTCAGCTGCCATTTATTTACCTCCTACCTCGTGCTGTGGTGCATGTATAGTTTCTTATGTATAGATTTTGCTTACTGGAAATGGCTGTCTGTGGCTTTTTGTTGGGGCGTTAACGAGAGTGTGGGGACTTAAATGATTTCTATGTGCAGCCTGGGAAGCCAAAACAACAGCTGCTTAAACCTGAACGGTGCTGCAGACTGAGTTTATATCGCTCAAAGGTTAAAAAAATATGTTACATTTATTTAGCAGATGCTTTTATCCAAAAAGACCTACAGCAAGTGCATTTAACCTCCACGGGAGCAACAGCGAGATTTCATCAAAAAACATGAAATGCTTAATATCTACAACACATATCTGAATATGTCAAATTGACAGAAAAGGAGAGGAGCCCGGACTTGTTGTGTAAACCATTATTTCACAGTGAGAGGCGAAGGGGAGGGCTGAGCACGGCTTTCCTGGCTCTAAGCCTCCCTGTATATGAGGCTTGTTTTTCATTGACTGTGTCAGGAATCAAGAGGGCTAATCCCTCAGAGACTTCAGATGAAAGTTTCAAAAGAAATAATGAAAGGCATACTGCCTGAGGGTGCATATCGGGGTGAACGTACAGCAAGCTGGAGAGAACAGCAGCAGCGGCGCACGACAAGCAGCAAAGGAAGAACATAACAGCTTCCCTTGCTGCCACCCCCACCAGTCTAACTATAAATCACATATTCTGTCTCCAAGACATAAACAAATACGCAGCAGAGCACATCAGAAACTTGGCACAGCATGAATACTCATAAAACGTAACATTTCTGCAGCTTGTACTTTTAAGATATCTGAATGATCCGTAAAAATGACTAGAGATTTTTTAAAGGGAACAAGAGAGCAGAGGGTTTTTTTCTTCTTCTTCTCCTTCTGGCTTTGTATCAAAATGTCGTCTTCTAGTGTTATGAAGTCTTCCAGTATGAAACATTTGCATATTTTGCAACTAAGATATGTGTAATAAAAAAAAAAAGGATGTGCTCTATATGATACAAAGCCATTGAATCTGATTTGGCAGCAGTGTTTCTGTGTGTCCTCTCTGTGTGGTTGCGTGTGATTCGCGGTTGTGTGTTTGTTTTGCTGTGCCTGTGTGGGTGCATGGGTGAGTGCCATGTGGAATCTGTCCACATTGTTAGGTAGGTAGATCTGGAATTTAAAGAGTCCTGGCTTCACACTTTGTGAGAGATTAAAAAAAAAAGCCCTAAAGAAAATTTAACAGGATTATACGTGATAGATAATTTTGCCATTAAAACAGCAAATCTTTCAGTTAAATAATTAGCATGTTAAAAAGGTGGATGTGGTGGACAAATTCATATCCTACTACAGTTCAGCTGTACTGACATTAAGAACTAGCTGGGATGAGGGCCGACTGCTGCATTGCCTCATGTTGCATGTGTCTTGTCCAAAAGTTGCACGTACCACAGAAACTGCAGCTGATTCCCAACTAGCATAAATATTTTGCACCTAGGAAGTGATACCACACACTAGCAGCAGGTTCAGGTGAATTCATCATTAAAAAGAGGAAACTGAGGTATGCAGATATACAAACCACATTCATGACGAAGCAGCTTTTGCTCACCAGTTTCACACCACTCTCACCCACTGCTTGTTTCATAAAGAAACTGCCTCTAATTTGCAGTATTTATGATAAAGATGACATTGGTGTTGTTTTGGTTTAAGGAGAAGAAAGGAAGAGGCGGAGGACAAAAGCAAGGAGAAGATGTCCTTGGGTGAAATCATAGACACGACAGAAAACAGACTCAACTCATGTGACGACCAGAGCTGGAATAAAATGAAGTGAAAGCTCTGATTTTAAGGACTTTACTCAGCTCTTTTTGGCTGCAAAGCTCCACATGTATAATGAACTTACCAGTCCAGTCCTCCAGAGGCCAAAATACTAACTAGCCAGATAGTGTTTTCATAGGAGATCAGCCTGTCAAGGTGTTTTTTCTCTCTGATGAGCTTTACTTCTGATTCAACTGAACTGGCTGAAAGGACAAGGACAAACAGCAAAACTAGGGCGGCGAGTGCTAACAATCAGGTTGGTGTGTCAGGGCCCGAACACCGACTCTTCTGGGCTGCAGGTTCATTGATCATGTGAGTCTTTACTGAATTGTACCTCACTTTGTCTCCAGGTTGATGGTTCTTTCTTTCCTTTGGGTTGAAAGATGAAACAATCCACCATAAGATAACAATTTCACTTCACCAACACTTCCAGTTGCTTTTATGGTTTCACAAACAAATCACTCTCACACTTTCAGCTCCTGCAGCAGATGTAGACTCTGACCTGGGGGCTCGAGCTGCATTGACTGCACACCGTATATCTGAAGTGACCAAATTAAAATGCCATACTGTTCGCGAGCCATGTGCAGTGAATGGAGAACATCCTTAATCGTGCTGGCAGAGAAATGCATCTGCATTCTGCTGGTCGTGCATATGTAAATGTCCCCCCCCCCTCCACATAGGGTTGATTTGTAGGTAGGGCCGGGCAACTTGGTGAATAACCTTTGCAATTACTGATGTGCAAATAAGATTTTTTGAAAGATGCTGTTAAGTCAAATATCTTTACACAGTGAGATCAGTTTGGCCGTGGTTGGGAGCGCTGCTGCCAGCAACAGGCGGAGCAGGCGGGCCATAAAAGCTTAAACCATTGCTCATCATCGACTTTCTTATATACACTCAGCTTGGTTTGGATTACTGTGTCCTCAATTAAATGAGCAAGCAATTAAATGAGGGGTAAAACCTCTAGTTATACATTTCCCCCCAGTTGCAACCAATTCTCACATATATATCTCTGTTTTTATGGCAACAGAGATGAACACTGTGCATTCTGCTCACTCCATATAATTTACCTTCCAGCCCAGCACACAGCCAGCTTGTAAAGTACAATGGTAATCTGCTTTCTGCTGGGAACAGGTGCAGTGTGACTGGTCAAATCAGCTGCTTCCAATCAAACGCTTCTATAATAGCACAAATAACTTCATGAACACTCATTTCCTAAAATGGTTTTGCCATGAGAACTCTAAACCTAAGGATAAGCATTTTCCTAACTACTTTGCACCCTACTGCTGTCCCAGTTTAGCACCCAGCAGGTCAAAATAGACCGCAGAGTGTTTTTTCAGACAGTGCACTATTTTCAGGCTAGTTTAAGATACTTTAAAGATCTTTTTGAGTCGTACTAGTGATGTGGCCATATCAGTGTCAGTATGCTAGTCTGTCTGCTGATCCCTGTCTTTAATCCAGACTGAAATATATCACAAAAGCTATTGAATAAATTTCAATTAAATTTGTTGAAAGTATTCATGGTGTACGGGGGATTCATTCATTCACAGTGACTGTGTGGATCCGCTGACTCTTCCATTAAAGTCACCAGCAGTGAAATATCTCCACATCTTCTTGACGGATGGGCACAACATTTCGGGCAGGCATTCATAGTTCCCAGATGACTTTGATGATCTACTTTTGCTCAAGCACCGTCATGAGGTTGACATTTGGCCGTCCATTCAACTACGGGTTTTAAGTGTTGGATGGACAGTGAACAAAATTTAGTACAGACATTTCTTTTTCCCACCGGATGAATTCTAATGACTCTGGTCATCCCCTGACTTTTTTATGTAGCACCATGATCTGGTCTAAATGTACACTGCTCCAAAAAGTTTATGACTAAAAAGCAGCAAAACTAATGATGTTCCCAAGCTCAGCCATAGTTTGCATGTAGCGCTAATTAGCAACTTAGCATACTAACACTGTGATTAACATAGTAAACATACTTGCTAAATATCAGCAGCAAAAATTATTCTATGTTAACTGTGTTTTGGCAGCACTAAAGGCACCAATAAGCAGTCAGCGTAGTTACTCGTGTAAAATGAGTCAAAATAGACTTGTAGTGTTAATTTGCACATTTCAAGTTTAGCATTGGTGAAATACAAGCTGTAACATGGCTCGCATCTAGTAAAATAAGAGATTTTCTGATATTTTTGAGCTATTTATTTACTCTTTTAGATAAAAGAAGGGTTAACACAAAAAAATACATTGTATTATTATTATTATTATTATTAGTAGCAGTAGTGTTCTTAGTCGTAGTTATATTGGATATGTAATTAATATTAATGATAATATCAACAGGCTGATAATCAACAGTTGTTTACATGGTGCAACAGTCAACATTACACATCTCTGTCTTAGCGGCTTGACAAGTGTTTCCTAGAAGATCATCTGTGAGGAGCTGCACATTTTCATGCACACACACAGAGAGATTTGTGGAGGCAGCTGTCTCTGATTCTCCACCTGATTTACCAGTAACTGACATGCAGAGCTGGTTTTCACAATTGTTCTGCTCTGCTGGGCCGGGATTTAGTTTCACACATCTCATCAGATGTCAGAAAAACAAGAGGGTCAGTGTTTATTGCAGGCAGCAGGAAAAAAAAAAAAGTCAGATTCGAGGCTCCCCTCGGGTGCCTTCATCGGCAAACCCGAGTCTGCACAATCCTCAACACCTCCTCCTCCTCCTTCTCCACAGCCATTCCTCTTTATGATTCAGTTGTGTTGAGCATGAAATGCAGGAAGTTAAGACGTACATTCAGCAGAATGACTCTCCTCTGCGCTCACATCTGGTCCACCTCAGCGCTCATTAATTAGGGTTGAAAGTGCAAACCTCGGCGCCCTGTTGTCTCTCTTCTACTGGTTAAGACAGATGGGTGATGAAGCTTTAACTGTAGCAGCTCTGAGACTGTGTAACAGAAAAGCCTTCCCCATAGTATCAAATCAGCCAATGGTTAAACTGTTCCTAAACCCTGATCTAATTTATTGGCTTTTCACTGTCTGACATGTTCTTTTTTTCCTCCTGACTTACCTTTTTAAGCCTTTAACCACATGAGTTTGAACCCTTATGTCTTAATTATGCTGTAGTTAAAATTCAGAATCACTACTTTCACATAGGGTAGACTTTAAATCAGATACTTCTTAAATCACCTCATTTAGAGAGATACATTTTTAAGTGTGATGAATAAAAGCTGAACTTTTTTGTGAATCTTTCTAAAGATTAAATATGACGCAGACTGCAGGTTTTGGAGACATTTTAAGTCATATTTCTTCACTGTGTGTTTAGGAAGAAGGTTTTATTTGGTGTGTTTCTGTGGACAAGCATGCAGTAGTTTAACGGATATATTGTAGGCAAGGCATGGTCGGTGCAAAGGCAACATTTGTCCAGATGTGAGATTCGTGATATACAACGCCTCTCCATTTAGAGAAGACCAGGGGGTAAATGTTCACATGGACAAGAAATATGGTCCTGCTCACTGGAGTTTGATAACACCTGGACAGGGGTTAAGTTTATCCACTATGTCGAGAGATAAAGATTCTGGTTTGGTTTTTCCATTTCTTCCAGGATACACCGAGTTCTTATCACTAAAATGTGACATGGTGGAAAAACAGAAAGCCTAAAGTCTTTGGTTGTGGCTCTCTGAAGGCAGAGCAGATGTGATTACATATTGCAGGATTATTATTCAACTACGCTCACACTGAGTTAGTATTTTAAAGAATGAAAAAAATGCAAATGCGTGACATTTAAAATTTTGGCCAATAGATGCTGTTTTCCATGGTCATTTAAGGGTGACAGGATATATTTTTTTCTTTCTATTTTATTAAACCTCTTATTTCAACATCACCGTGTTTCTTCTTAAATCAGAACTGTGGCAGCTCTAAGCAGCTGAACATTACATTATTTGGACCTTTATTGACTTTCTGTAGGTGTTTGCTCTCAAGGCAATTTGCACCAGATATATGTGAGATCTTCATATATTTGCCTAGTATTTTCTAAAATGTTTACCTTCATTTTTCATCAAGTGTAGGGTATTAAGAGGATGTATAATATCAAATTATATGTTTTTAAAATATTGTGATATTCTGATAATAAAATATTCCAACCATGGGTCCGTATTTTCGGTTTGTATGTGCGAGTTTAGTCTCCTGAACTTTTTCTGAAAGGCTGAAAAATTAAAAGAAAGTAAAAAAAGCCAAACAAAACCATTAGTTTAAAGCTCAGTGAAGGTCACAGGAAACTCACACAAACTGAAAAGGGACTTTACCAATTCACGCCACGTTCTGAATGAAAAGCAACCCAAGCTATGCAATCAATTTATGAGACTCTCAACTGTCTAATTAGTCTTATCTGTACTTTGCAAGAACAAAAATGCGCCATTTAATAGAAACATGTGATAGAAATGTTTGAATGTAGGTGTCAAAAGAATCAAGAACAGAATATATCACCCTTTTAATACCTAATTAGATAATAATTTCAAAGCTTGGCTTGTGTCAGTGGCTGTTTTATGGGGTGCCAGGGGTGATTGTACCCAAAATGACGAACGAAGATTTCAATTAAAGATGGCTTTGAAGAGGGAAAATTGCACTGGTCTGTATTATAGACAGTGTTACACAGTCAGTAGGTGTGTTATTTAATCCTTAATGACACATCACACCACGGGAGAAAGTCATATGATTGAAACGCTGAGATGAATCAACCTCCTAATGGGCAGCAAAACAATTTAGAGAGAGAAGGATTCAGGAGAAGGTTTTTCTTAGTCTTACTGTTTTTTTCTTCTAGTTTCACCAAAGCAGAAACTTAAAAGATTGTAACTCATATATTCGTGCCATCATAGCTGCATCAAGGTCCATCAGAGCTCATATATTCAGTTTGCTGTCACCTAAAGGTAAATGTTTCCATGAGAGTGGTGGCACTGTGACTGCAATAAAAAGTGACTGGAGTGTACAGTCTGAATGAATGAACAGTTGTAAATAGGACAGCTTCTTTATCAGATGATAGACGTGTCTGAAATGCAACCCGGGGAAATGTTTGCACAGTATTCAAGCTGTTGAATTTCAGACATCAAACAATGTCATTACGTCTACCGGCATCAAGGACACCTCTCGCTTGAAACAATTCTACACTCCTCCGCGGGCAAGTTGTTACTTCTCGGCAGGTGCCTGTTGCGATTGGAAGTGTATAAATCATAGAGCGGGAAGGCTGTCAGCCATGATGACACTCCTCATAAACACTGCTGACCGCTGGCCATGGCATTGTACTTCTTCATCAGCCCTCCTCATCACAGACGAGTGCTGAGGGCTCCACCGCATCCGCACTGGAGGGGAGCACCAAACTCTTGCTGACAGAAAATAGCTCTATACACTGGAGTGCAAAGCTTTGAATCGTAGTGATGTTTCCTTGGCAAAAAATTTAGGCCCCAGTGCCCACGGCGTTGATGTAGAAAAACAAAATTTGATTGCAGGGAGTTTACATCACACTGTAATGTGGCACAGGCTTTTATCAACATAAGCAAGCTGGGCCACTATGATTGGATGCTCAGTTCACATTAATGTTTCTCTCAAGGCTATTATATTAATGAATATGGAAGAAAAACACAGAGTCTACTGTATGTAGTTGCACCCAGTTCATGCAGGCTGATGTTAATTCAGCAAGACAGCAGCAATTTGATTTAATGGTTTTCAGAGATGTTCTCCTGCACTCCACGATGCACAAAAGGTTTACTCACATGCTTTGGGTTATTTTTTTTATTTTATTATATAAATATTTTCTTTTTACAATAAAATGTGTGTATTTGGACAAAGTGCAGCAATAACAGCAATGGTAAAATTACTGTAAACAGCACCATTTCTCAAAAGAGATTTTTCTGAGTACCTGTAACATCAGAAGCAGATGCTGAGTGGCTATGAGGACCTTCTTCAATATCTTGTTTTTGTATGAATCAATTTTTATTCTAAAAGTTTAATTTGCACAGTTTTATTCCACCCTGGGGATGTGGCTGTAGAGGCGTCATTCAGTCAGTCCGCCACTTTGGTCCAGACTAAAATATCTCAACATGAAGGGAAGGATTGCCATAAAGTGTAGCACACACATTCATGGTCCCTAGAGGATGGAGCCTACTGGCTTGATTGATTACTTTCTAACGCCACCAGTTTTATTGATTCATTCTGGTGCAACAATCTTTGACCAAGTAGGTCAAGAAATCATCATAGTCCCCCTCGACGACAAGATTAGCCTATCCTCTGTACATACCCCTTTAGAAAATTTTGTTTATATACTATTAATATGATTTGCCAGATGTATTGTGTATTAACAATTGCAATGGTAGTGAGTCAATGAACAATTTTCTCATGCATGCATGTGTTGATAGAAAACATAATCCATGGCACACAACTTAGACAAAGTTTTGTTTTATGTGAAAATCTATGGACGATATAATAAATAATGGACAGAACCACAGTCATTGTGGACAGCTGTTTTGAAGCCTCTGTGATGGCTTTAGTTCTCACACCTTAAAGCTCCACCCACTCTATTTACAGTCTATGGACAAATCTCATTATCTTCTGAAGAGGTTGACACTAAATTAGACATATTTATGTTTCCAAGATGATGTACCTTAAATTAATCTGTCAATCACCTGACTTGATCTCCTGACTTTAACACCACCATGAGGGTGCCACATTTGGCTCTCAGTGCATAGTCTAGATTAAAAGAACTGCTAGTGATAATGCACCCTACCAAATTTGGTGATGCCTGAATCCTTCTATTGGCACCATCATCAGGTCAAAATTTCTGTTTGTCTAATATAATGCAACAAATACCTACAAAGATAATTTCATCTGCCAAAGCTGGGCTATGTGAACAGCAGCAAATGCTAGCAAGCTAAAGGGCAAATGGTGAGGTAGTAAACCTAAACAATCGTAAGACATGCTGACATTAGCTAAAATTAGCTTAGCTTAAACTCTACTGTGTCTTACAATACAGATACACAGAACTTGTGGGTTTGTTGTAAGACTGTTAAGAGACTCATATTGGCATTCGTGACAACAGATGACCTATTCATAATGTTTTCCATTAGGTTTGAGAGCTGTGGTGCTTATTCCTCTGCTGCCTGTAGTATATTAACAGGCTAGAAGTCCTCTTGTGAACTCCTGTATGGATGAAATTGTTTTCCGTAAAGAGTTCTGGGTATAATAGGTGACCAAATACTTTTTTATAATGCCCATAGGTTAGCAGTAAATCTCTGTTTTCTGATTGAAAGCCCTTTTCTCTGATACCAGGGCCAAAGCAGTCATTATTTTCATATTTTCCTCCTTGCAACAACAGTTTGATTTCAAGTGTATACTTTAATAACTTTCCATAAAATAAATGAGATGTGGAGTGTGTTAGCGGTAGCCGCTTTTTCCTCAGGGTATCGGGGACAAAATGCTCGTGATTAATAATTCATGTGATCTGTTTGATCCCCATCATCACAGAAATAGTTTCCTCCAGCTTATAATGCCAATCAGTCCAAAATTAAATAATTTTATGAATCAAATAACTGCTGTCTCTGGAGGACAGTACACCTCGCCTCGCCTCCTCTCTCCTCTTAATGTCTCTATTGCACCCGCTACTTTGACATGTGCTGCATTTCCAAGACCGTGTGTTGTTAGATTGAGGAGGGAATATCATTTCGGAGCAGACCTCAAGTAGCTGGATTAGATTTTAGCTGGCAGGGTTGTTAACAGAAGTATCCTCCTTGTGTTGGAGGCACAGTAGGGATCTGACTGCAAAATGAATGCAGGCCTAACCAGATTTCTGCACGACATTTATTCACTCTGGGGGAACATTTCATCCAGCACACCTCAAGGACCTGGGACACTGTGGAGGGGTGAAGATGAATAACTGTAGAATGAAAAGTAAAGTTTCATTATGAGGTGTGAGCATCATGTTGTAGGCCGCCTCTATGCCAGACACTGCTGTTCCTCGGTAATATGGGAACATTTCTGTCTCTATGCTTTTGTGAGAGAATACATTTCTTTATCTTGAAAGAAAGATAGCTTCATTATTTAATGGCAATCAATCCACTGCTATTTATCCATGGCTGTGGGCACTAAAAGCATGACACGTGTCAGTTCTCGCTATTGAAATGCAGCCAGTTTAATGTCCGTGTTTCTCAGGCTTAATGGACAGGCATTATGCAAAGGCGGCAATGGACGATTAAAACCGATAGGTGCATTCATAAAACAGTACAAATAAGGTCTGCAGCATATTGGTCATCTGGCAATAATTCCAGGCTGAGGTCTATAAACAACAGAGGAAATTATGTGTCAGTTCGGGTGATCTCACTTTTTTAAACAGCAAAGCGTGACTGTATTGATCGATGTTTGGTGCACTTAATCAAAGCACAAAGGAATGTAAACTCTGTGTGTGTGTACTAGCAGTATGTTCTATATGTACATCTTTATTAATGGCCATTGATTAGCACATAGCTCCCTACTTATCAGACCCTCTAAACCTTGCGGCTGAATATCATTATGTGAATTTGATGCATCTCTAGAGAATTTTTTTTTTTAAATTAATATCTTTCTGATTGCTAAAATTTTTTTTGTTTGCTCACAAATGGAAGATAAATGTGAAATGGTACCGATAAGCCAAATGGCTTGTTGTGTACTTTCCCACAGAGTTTATGTTTTCATCATCATAACAACATTACATGTCGAGGAAAAATAACTACAGTGAATAAACTGTCGAACATCTTTACAAACCCAAATATTATTATTTCGTTCAAAATAAAAGGTGTTGACAATTTAAGATGAATCATTTCCTTAAATTTCTTTATAAAACCCAGAAAAGTAGAAGTCTGTTTATCCTACAAAATCAAATTCTAAGAAATCCCCCCTGTTCTTAATAAAAAAAAGTTCTTTGCAATTGTCGCACTTATCCTATTGCCTAAGCTTGTGCAGCACTTTATATATGTTAATAGAGTATAATGAACAAAATGCTATAATTAAGCATATAACTTGCCTTGTCAGGAATCCATATATTTTTTGTTTTTTTCAGATGAGATCATACTACTGGGATTTATAGTCCAATTTATCATCTGAAATGAAGAAAAATTGGATCTTTGAAAGCATTTATAGATCAGCCAATCCCTTAAAATTGAGTGAAAGTTAATATATTCTAACTCATTTGCACATTTAATTTAGTTCATTATTTAAGATGACTTTCATATTATTAAAGTTGTGGTTTAGATTAAGTTTATTCATATGTTTGTATATTAAAACATAAAGCAAAAAATGAATGCTGCACAAAACCAACGAACAAATAAATACTGCAAATGCAACACAAATGACTTCATATCTCTTTCTGGACACAGAGTGAAGGACATTATTGTGAACACTGATATTAAAGGGAGTGAAATGTCAGACAGAAACTAATCTTGTTACGGGGACAGAAAAACACTGTGAGATTTAGAAGTTATAATCAAAGAAACAACCACATAAACTTACGAGGGATTTGATGTTTTCTCAGTGTTATCAGCACTGCTGAACATTAGAAACACTCTGATTAAAGTGAAGAGATAGCGAGGAATCATCAAAACAGTTGTGAGCATAGCTTTTGTGCAGAGTTTTTACACAGCCATCAATATTGTACAGCAGTAAATACCGTGAACTCTTTGACTGACCTCATCTTTGTTCAGTAACAACCATCTGCAGAGGTCACGCCTGCACCGAACATCTCTGTAGTTCGCTTGAACATAAAAGACTCTTGTGTTTCATCCTGAAACTTTTCAGGACATGCAGTTTTACTGCAATGAGCAGATGTGCATCCCCTTTGTTTTAAATGATCATGAGGATAATGACACACATGCTGCACATGATGAAATCAAATCATGAGGAGGTTTTTGAAGCAGTACAAATGCAACTTTGGTAACTGATCTGCTTAATAATTTGTAGCGTTTACAAGATTATACACTCAACTTAAGCCCGCTGGGGTTCCCTGTGGCCCAATAGACATCTTTCTGTTCACAATGAAAATAAAAATTTCCACTGGGAATTCTTTTTTTTTTTAAATCAGGTAGTCATGACTGTTCAGAGGGACAGATGTGCCAGTTTTATATGATGGAACAAATGAAACTGTTGGTAACAGAGACTGTGCTAAGCGTAACAGGATCAGATGGTGATCTGGTGAGGACAATTTCTAACTGCAGAGGCAGAAATATGCAGACATGAGAATAATTCTCATCCCAAAAATGTATATTTTACACGAAAGAGTTTTAAATATGTACTCATATACAACTTAAACGCAGTTGTAGAGAAACATGTGAGTGTCAATAACATTAATTTACTCAATTAGCAAATATGTCAGATTTTTAGACTACATTTACAAAATAGAGGATTTATAACCCTTTAAATATGCATTAATTTCATCCATAATTATCATTTTTAATGTTTGTTTGTCAGCTGGCCCTTGATCTCTTGTTATTTTGCAAAAGTGTCACCCGGAAAAAGCAAGCTAAGTTTGCCTGTTGTGCACGTTTGATTTGTTGTTGAAAGGGTGACTCAGTAGTATCATCACGATTCTGCAATTTCCCTTTGCTTAATATGTGTAAATGCAACTGTGATATCCTGAAACATGGCATGATTGAATGGCTTATTCTTCATAAAATGACTCAACAAGCAGCCACCCACACACCCAATCGAGAGCAAACATAAGCCTGTGTCACTAATGGGGGAAAAATATCCCCTGATGTTGTAATCTAGGTCAAACAGAAATGACTTCCAAGTGGTTGTTCGCCTGAATGAAGTTATCGTTCTGGTTCTAATGCCATAAGAGTAAGACAGTGTCTGTCTATTTTAGGCCAGATTAATACCAGAGTCCTCTGAGCAGTCAAGCTGATTGGGGATTTTCTTTACTTTAAATTCAGGCATATATAATCTCCTATACTAACAAAGATTGCAGGGTTACACAGTAGGTGCTGTGTTAATAAGTCTGTAGATTTGCAGGAACTTCAAGGTATTTAAATAAAGCACTCTGAGAGTTAAAACCCCGTGTATCAGAGGCAGTCTCGCTCCATATGCGGTATACATTACATTAGCAGGCAGACAGCGATGTTGGTATTGCTATGGCTACAGTGAAGGCACCTGATCCTCTGTGTGTGGATTCTGCAGGGACTGGATGCAGTTGAGCAGCAGAGAGGAGCTGACATGCACCTTTATCACATGGCTTAAGGAGACTGAGGCTGAGGAAAAGACAGGGCTTGTGATGAATGGGCTGCAGGCCTTGCCTCCTGTCTTCCTTTGACAGAGCTGCTGTAATCTGTTACAGAGCCACCGTTGCCTCTATTAACTTCTGACACATGCACACCTGCACACTCACTACCACTGACCTTCCACTCCTCCACATTCATTCGTTCCGACTCCGAGGCGAGGGGAACGAGACGGAGCGAAGCTAAATATTTGAATGTGTTGACTGAAGGATCTCTCTTCACGCCGTTAGTCACAAATGCAGGAACAGATTTTTCTCTCACATAAAATTGTCCCATTGTTTTTTTTTTTTTTCAAAGCTGTTTAAAATGCACTTTCACTGCAAGGTGGTGTTTACTTGTAAAATTTGAGAAACTCAAATTACATCTTTTAAGTCAATATGCTGATTAAACCGCAGGGTTAAAGACTTGAACACTGCAAGATCTCTATTTCTACAATCAAGGATGTACAGTGTTGTACGCTCTGGGGAGCCCGCCTTTGTTTTCCTAGTTTTATTTTTATTTTTTCATTGTTTTTCTTCTCAAGTGTTGGGTGTCAAATAAAATAAAATATAATAAATACGACATTTTACCAAGACCTAGAGTACAAACAAAAAAAGACTGGCATATGGCCATGCATATAGAAGAGAATTATTAACATTTTCAGAGCAACATCAAAAATCCTCTTTATTTAAAGTGCATTTTCCTTTATTTATGTCATGAATGTATTGAGGAGAACTGGATAAAATGTTGAAAGGTTTGGCCCTGTTTACTCCTGAAAGTTGCTCAGTGGCACATGAGGGGAAAAAAGTTAGATTTTTACATAAAAGTTCACAGAACGTCATAAGTTCGATCACAGACAAAGAACCCTGAGACTTCCAGATCAGATTGGATTTGTAGGATACAAAGAGTGAAAGTTTGAATTAGTATAACTACGAACACTGTGTCAGCCACTTCCAGCTACAAGCTAACAAGCTAATAAACAACTCAAACAAATTAAAGTTGCTGACTACAGTCTGACCAGTCTGATGTGACCATTAGTTGCTGATTTTGGCTAACAGACTGTTTAACCGAGTCTGAGTCTGTCTGAGTGTCTGAAGAGAAACTATAAGAGTTTAACTGTGAAAGGAACAACAACGACAATGTTGTTGATGGAGGAGCAAAGCGTATATTTTTCTCGTTGTTAACTGAACCTTTTTAGAGGTTTCAAAGGGAAAAACAAACAATCATCTTCAGGCTTTTTGCTTAAGACTCATAAAAACAGCTCTCAACTTTCTTTTTGACCTCCACAATAAGATGAGACAAAACAAAGAGTGTTATATTTACTTATTGTGAACAGAGAATTAGTGAGATGTTTTTCTGACCTCTTATTATTTCTCTGACTCTGAAGCAAATATTATCTCTTGGTTAATGAATTATTCCTCCTACCATCCTTAAATAAACACCATATGGAACATACACACATTTGCTTGGTCATAAATCTTTTGATGGAGTTTTTAACAAGTGGAAACATTTTACATTTCTGCTGCGAACTCATATAATGCATCTATTGATTTGTTCAGATCCAGTTCTTTTATGGTGAAACTACTTCATAGGGGACAAAAAAAACATTAGAAATTCAAAGTATGAAGTACCTTCTGTCTGTTTTGAATCTTTTAATCTTCTCCCTCCTGTTAGTAAGTCAGGCGTGGAGCTACTTTACAATAAGTGGAGCAGAGGTTTAAAATCAGATAGCAGTCGACACTCAGTGGCCTTTAAGTACCTTATCTACCGTCTTAATGGGATTGAGAGCGTATCCATTACTCATATAGAATTGCGAACAGGGTCAAGGAGACGACTATCAGAAAGATCTGTGTAATGAATCTACAGAAACCGCAAAATTATTTTTGCTGTGGTGCACTTTTTTGTCTGGAATTCACCTTCACTTTGCTCACGGTGAGATACAAAGTGATGCTGTTTTATTATAGAGCTTGTTAAGGTCATCCTGTATCTGTCTGTGTGGACTTGATCTCATTGGAAAAGCCTGGTAGATTTCTGAGGCTACATAACTTCCTTTGTTAGTTTGTACTTCAGTGGTAATCTTGCTGTAAATTGTTATTATCACACATCTACTGAGTTCTGAGTAGGTTTATACAGAAATCAGACTACTATAACAGCATGTGTTTGGTATTATACTGACACGCCTTTCAATGGCTGGTGATGACATGGGTAGAAAATGTAATTTGGTGATATAAAAGAGGATTCGATTGTAAGGCTGCTGGAGAGAAAATAAAAGTCAGGCCATTTAATCGCTACATAAAAGTATGACAACACTGAGGTATTCAATAAATTGAGCTGTGATGTTCACCCCGTAATTACACCCGTACAGTAGCAGCTCGTCCACCAGGTCAACCTAATCCCCAAAGCCAACAGAGGCAAGTCAATCACGCTGAGCAGGTGCAGCAGCTGCAGGCTACAGAGGCCACTACCTACATTTATTTACAGACGCAGACATAATTAACCTGAAAATGAACTGGAGTTATTGAACTCATCCAGTTTCAGGCGAGCTCGGGCGTCTCAGTGAGCCGACTTGCCGTTAGTAATCTGTCACAGAATTTAATCTAAAAATCTGGATGAAATACTGACACATTAAGCCCCACGTTAACCTTTCAGTAACTTCAGAATTGGTGACTGTACTGCAAAGAGTCGCACATTATAAGCATTTGAATCTGTCTCAGACTAATATGCAACAGCTTGGTGCAGAAGCAGAATAAAATTATTAAAATACAAACACTGTCTGAGGTTTAGTCTAATTTATTTTCATGGATTTGCTCATTATTTTTAGCTAACATTATATATCTAGCAGTTTACTGGGATCACCGACATAATTTAAAGTTACAATGTGTAATCCCTATGTTACAAGCAATGCCGTGCACATTTTTTGCCTGATGAATTCATTACATTCAGGGCTGTTGATGCTGTCTGTTAGCCTATGAGCTGTAGCTTATTGTGCCTAGAGTTAGCTTATATTTGCAAACTCTGAGTAGAGTTTGTATAATGGACATTGAGTCAGTTAGACTCATTTCTATTTGTACTTCTGTCATACTTTTTTTTATATATATATATTTATATTTATATATATTTTCCTGCAGGAGTCACTTGTGGCCATAATGGCTGCTTTTCAGCAAAAGGCTTCACTTTAAAATGGACCAGTTTACATTCTGAAAGTAGTGGTAATGCAGTAAGTAATTTGTTTTAGCAGTAAAGAGTAACCAGCCTCCCATTTGGCATTTTTGTGGCATTTTTGCAGTGTTTTGAGTCTTGCAGGGATCTTAACAAGCTACTAGTGCTTTATTTTTCCTCTCATTACCTTGAGCTGTGCTCGCCACAAGGTAAGCTAATGATTCAGTCAGTGTAAAAACAGACTCTGTCGGACATTAATCACCAAAACAGCAACACGCTCAGATAGCCTGGTGTCTTGTTGATTTTTGTGTTTTTATTGCGTTCTTCTTGGAGCAATGTTGCTATGCCCCCAGTCATAGTGCTTTTGTGAGAAGAATAATATCATAAGTAACAGTTTCAATGTCACAGCTACGATTAGAAGACTCAAGTTGTAATAAACTGAAATTATCCTTTACACAACAACGCTTTAGCAGCCTTATTCCTTTGTTCAGCTTTCTATGCTGGAAATTGATTTACAGCAATTCAACCTCACCATATTGATTTAACTATTAAGCTGGTGAACATGGGGGGGGGACTCTCTCCTAAATCACTGTTGTAAATAAGGAAAACATAAACGAAAATGAACCGTGTGCTGTGGTGTTCATATAAAGATGACAGACATGTCTATCGCACAGTGTTTCAGCCAGTGGCCACATGGAAACACTGATAAGGACTGTGAAATCGATAGGCCACCCAGTGCTTTATGATCTTGGTGCAGCAGGAGTGCTTATGCAGCATCTGGCCTCTGACCCTCCAGTGAAATTCCAACGCTTGTTTTCTGTTACTGTCTTTTATGTAGTCCACAAACCCTGAAGGCCTAACATCCCTGGACATCAGAGGTCACTAAGTATCACTCACTTTTTCACCTCATTCAATTTTAGCGGAATCCAATCAAAAAGTGTACAAAAGTCCGGATCCGCCCCCTCCCCTAAGGGGAGCGGTGCTCAAGAACCCATAACAACCCCTGCATCCTACAATGAATTGTAGCCTCTAACAATGTTGCACGCTTCCTGGCTGTAGCAACAAAGGTGAGAGTTCATTTGTTTTCATGAGGTGTGTCCAGAGGAGGAGGAAGACAAATTGCAGAGCTGTGTGGCGCTGCTACTTGGCCGAATGCCTCGTCCTGCTGAAGCCTCCCCGGAGTGGCTTCAGGTTCCACGAGGGGAGGGCAGAGGGGGTATCAGCTCCTGCCCACACAATCAAAATATAACATGCAGAATGCCTTTCAGTGGCTGACTCAAGTAACTTGGTAATCCAACACTCAATGTTGCACAGATCATTAAGGTCATGCTCTGATCTTCCAGACGCTACAAACAATTGGTCTTGGCAGTATGATATGGCTATGTTTCACCGTGACGGATTTAGCTGTGCAGCATTTGACAGGATGGACAAACTTTGAGTCGAGACAAGACTGTAAATCTTTCGAGCTCGGTCCCTCGTATAAATCTTTCATGCTCTGGCACCCCTAATGCTTTTAAGAACGTGTCTTTTCATTTGTGGCCAGTGTTGACTTGGCTGATTTGCTCCTCGTTTCTTCCTCAGAAAGTACGGACTTAATTGGCTTTGCCTTGCACTGCAGCCGCTCTGTGATTTACTGCATGTGGTTAGATTCTTTATGGAAGTGTCCTTATGCAGCACATTAATGCGTGAATGGATATGTCATGTGTAACCTCATAGGAGTGTCTGCAGGATAAGAGCATGATGCAATATTCTTCATGCTTTGTGTTCTCTTGAAGCAGCGGCAAGTGTTTTCTTTTTTCTCCCTCTCTTGTCAGATGAAGGCCTAGACTTTTATGGAAATGAGGAACCCAGCCACAGGGTGTACATGTTGAATGAGGCACTAGATAGAGTCAGTCTATATTGGCTGTTCATCATCTTTTTTTTTTTTTCCTCTGCCCTGTTTTAAGTTCCAGTTTGAACTTTCTTCAGCTCTGCCTTTCATCTCTCCTAGAGTTACTGCAATTTACACTTTGTCTTTCAATTCCTTCCTGTCTGATGCGGCGCTTGGTTATCAGTTCACCTCATGCCTTCCCTCAGTCAGACATCTAAAAGGTTGTGGGATGAATCACACGGGGCATTCACTTCGGTGAATATGAGGCAAACCCACTTTTTTTTCTTTTTTTTTCCCTATCACCCACCACCAAAACACCCTCCTCTTTATTTAATGTCTGCGCACACATTCCATCTCATCTCAGACAAGCAGCGAGGGAGAATTTTACCTCTGTTGACATCATAAATCTGAACTAGATTAAAAGTACTACTACACTGTTGGGGAAGCTCTATGTTCTCATCTGTCACCTGTGGAGGAGTTAACATTTGAGACAAAAAAAAAAAAGAAAAAGGAAAAAAAAAGCAGAGCACGGCTCACCTGCGTATGCCTGTTCAGCTACTGCCATCTGCAGTACGATGCAGTCACAGCCGGCACGCTGCTTCTCCCCTTTTCACTATTCAATTACAGCTCGAGGAAATGTGCAGTGGCTCAGTGATTAGTGTCTATTGTATGCAGAACCAACAGGCATGAAATATAGAACAGAGTAATTACAGCCCAAACTAAGCAGACCTCAGGCACAGTCTGCAGAGAAATACCCTACAGCTACAACAAACATTTAGCAGCCTTGACTTTGTCTGCAAGAGGACACAGAAAAAAACAAACAGGCCTTATTATGTCTATTTAGTGTGTCAGGCCGGTGTAATTTGTTAGCGTGAACAGAATGAGAGGAGACGTGACCTGTAATGGTGCAAGAAGGGCAACTCATTGGGCTCTGACTCATTGGGGCTGCCTTACACCTGCTAAAATCCTGGAACAAAAGCTGAGCAGCGGGGAATACAGATGTTTATTCAAGGGGAAAAAAAATAGAAACTCGTACTGCAAATGACACCAGAACATCCTCCAACCTCCCCTCTTCTTTTTTTTTTTCTCTAACAGTCACAAGAAATGTCTCTTTTCACAAATCAGGATCTAAAGCAGAAAGACAATATAAATTTTCAATTTATATTCTGTCTGTCACAGAAATGGGACCACAGTGGCAATGCTGCGAAGACACATGAATCAGAATATCTGGCTGTATAAAACTAAAAAAGAATCTAAAAATATTCATTGCATTTTGCTGCGCTTGTGTATGTGTGTCTTCCTAAATGGGAAGCTAACACGCTGACTGATGAGCAAATTCTCTGCTTACTGCCAAAACTCCCACTTAAAATGCCGACTATTTAGTGACCTTGTTGCCTCAGCTTGATGTTGTTAATACAATAGTAAAACCCTTAACCTTGTGGCACTCAGAATATGAATGAGTTCAGAAAATAAATAGGGCAGCTGCTTTTTTTTATGAGAATAAAGGCTCATTAAAATATTAAATAGATTTGAGAGTATCACAATCCAGTGGAATAAGCGGTTTGTAAGCCTGTGTGGATTTATTCTTTGGACTTGTGCACGTTAAGGTTGAAAGAACAGGTCAGCTTGACCACAATCCCATCTAATCTGCAGTGCGGCTTGGTCTCTGACTCAGACGCTGCGATTCTGGCACCTCTTTTTGTTGGGATTTAAACCCTCTTGCCTGGATGTGCTCCCTTATCCCTGGATCGGCACCACCAAATACAGCTTCTGACCTCTGACCTGCCATGCATGCTGCACATGGGCTTTTCTGGCATCTCCACATTTTATACGCCTGTTTGAATCTGAAAATAAAAATGAAGCTTGTATTCGCAAGGTGAACGTCCAGATGTGACTGGTGGATTGCAAAGATACAATCTGTGTCGTTCATTGGCTGTTGCAGCCCTGTCAACACTGGAATAACCTACATATTTCTGCCATCAGCACGACTTGATAAAGAGGAGGTGCACAGGGAGTAAATAGAGAAAAAGGAAGAAAAGAAAATGAAGAATTGTGAGTGAGTCTTTGTCTTCCCCTCTTGCCTGAAACAAACATTAACCTCAAATATCCCTGAGCTTAAACTCTACACCTTTTACCACAAATGTCTCCACATACAGTATAATTTATGCAGCGCAGCAGAGGACCAAAACACTGATTACACAGTACTTGTGCAGATAGGCATCGGTTTGAACTTTGCTCCTTGCCAGGTTTTTCAGGCCTCCAGATAAAATCA
>JAPZDV010000009.1:7174280-7218705 GCA_029814665.1 Acanthurus lineatus
GGCCTCCAGATATAATCAAATTCCCCGACTCATGCCAGCTCCCACAGATTGAATGAACAAGCACCTGCTGTGCCATTCTGGGAAGGGGACCGAGCTGGCAGCTTGTATATTAAATAAAGCTGTCTAGTCTGTGCCAAGGTAATGGCTTCTCAAACCAGAGTTAAATGTAATACTGATTCCGTGTCAGTGTTGCTTTGTTGGATAACTCTGTCCGCGCTGTTGAGCGAGGAGACCGTGGCACATGTTGCCTTCAGGGCTCCAGAAAGATCGTCTCAATTCTGGGTCTACGGGGGCCCCAAAAAAATGAGCTGTTAGCTTCAGCTGTGCTTCACACCGGCAAAGAAAGGTGTGCAGCATATCTGAATGAATCAGAAGAAAGAGGAAAAATTATTTGCAGATGATTAAGTTTTATTGTTTGTGGCATGTTAATGTATATGTAAAAACATATTTTTGCTGTACTGAATACATAAATAGAATTTTAAAATGATAAAAATAAATAATCTTTACATTTTTACTTCAATTTAAAAAATATATATTTTCTTTGCTTCATTCCAGTCATAATAACATCAAATATAAATAAAGACATAAAAGAAAAGAGAAAAAACAGTCAGAGGAGAGGTTGTGTATATTTAGACAGCTGCTTTGCAGGGATTTTGGCTTCCTGTCGGAGATACAGTAACATCTCTTCACCAGCTTCCTCTCTTGATAGGTTGCTCAGGTTTTGTCTTTGGGGAAACTGGGTGTTCATTGCATCCCACGCACCCCCTCTAAAAAAAGCCCTCACCCTTACTGCTAAAATTATCATGGATTTAGGCTCCTTGTGTTTGGCCTGTTCCAGTAAGATGGCAATTGGGCTTGGAACATCTGTTTTTGTCACAGCCTCCATGAAAAACACCAGACGCTACGTTCATATTTATATTTTTTCAGCTTCAGTCAGTTCTGTTGATGCGTTCATGTATAAATAGTGTGATATTATAGAACTATTTCAGTCTGACATCACAGTCTCTGTCACACTAACATGCACATTTTCAGAAGATATTAGGATAATTGTACTTCATACATTGTCTTAAATGAGGGAAGATGCAGTTTAACATGAGAAATGGTTATCAGGTAACTTTTTCAATACATTATTCTTATTAAACGTTAGAATATTACAACTATGGAGGATCTATTAATATATAAATTGTATGGATTGTCTATAAAAGACTAAAAATTAGCATAATATTCCTTTCTAGTCCAATATCTTATTAAACATACTGGACAAACAAAATGTTACAGGGCCAGAATTTGGATCAGAGTGACACCAACACAATACTTGAGCTTGTTGTGTAACACAGGTTCAGAAGTACGTTAAATAGTGAAGCTTGTTTCACAAAAACTGGTCAGGAAAGCTGATAGTAGATTATAGAATTTCTGCCTCTAGAGGTCAAAAAAGTCCAAAAAATTAGGACAAAAGACAAACTAAAATTGCAGATTTCTCTGAGTTTTGACATTGTTGGAAAAATTTGAGATGATGTAAGTACGCAATTGAATATTATAGATATTTTTAAATGTGGAGATGCCACATATTGTAAGTTTAAGTAAATAGTGCTGTTTGCTGTTGTTTCATCTAAAATTTACAGTTTTCAGGAAAACTCCAAATTTTTGTGAACGGTGGGATGAATGCTCATGTGGCAGAAGAAATAAAACACCTGGAAAATGACTCCAGGTGCAGAATAGGTGGTGAATACTTTGAAAAAAAAAAAGATAATGTCAACAAATACTCACTTTTTAGACTTACAGACACAAACCTTCATGTATTCTGGGTCACATCTTTATGAGGCCATGCACTCTGTCAAAATGCAACCAGTTTCTTTTTTCTTCTAAATCAATTTCAGTTGAGATAATGCAATTTCTTATTTCATGACCATACACTGGTGGTTGCCATGACAAAGAATCAATCCTAAACTGTAACAAATGGCTTCAATTCATAGAAGGAAATGGTTCCCATTTGTCCCCAGCTGGTCAATACACATTTGAGGTCTAGTCTAGAGCTCTTTAATGAATGTGTGCTGGCTTGTTTACCCTGGGAGACAGAGACATAATTTCTGACCGCATGTCTCTGGCCACATTTTGTCCGAGCTTCATGCCATGATTGCTGCAAAGCCGTTTTTTTTTCTCCTTTCTTTTTTACAAAATGTTCTGGGCTCATCAGGCCTTTGTCTTTGGCACGCTGCATCGCATTCGCCACCAGGGTAAAGGATGAAGATAATCACTGCAGCTTTGTATGCTTTACTCGCCTCCCCTTTTTTTTTTTTTGTAAAAGGGCAGTGCTTCAGGATGTCTCTCTGTGAAGACATGCACGCAATCTGCAACACGGAAAATGGATGGAGGGCCGTCGAGTCTGACCTATACTGTATGTTTCTCTTATTGTGATTAAAGGACATGAAGCTCTCTTTGCATATAAACCAGTTAGGTGCTGTGTCGGGGTTCAAGGGCAACGGCAAATTCATAATCAATACCTGCTAAAGATCTTAATTTAGCACATTATTCATGTTGACTACCTTGCTCCATGGTTATTGATCGATGGCTGATGTTGTTGAGATGACAAAGACGAATAGGTGAAGTAGGAGGACTTATTAAACGAGGTGACAGAGCCTGTATCGGTCAGTGGAGTCCATGTGGACGATTGTCCCGTAACTCAGTAGGACGAGCCCGTTTGAAAAAAACCTCATTACATGCACTTCTTTGTCCGTATGTGCTGTTTCCTCCTGCGTTCTTTCACACGGGCTCGTTGCACGGAGGTCTCTGTTAATGTTATCGATCTGTGATGTTGAGGGTTGGTCATCTTGGCCTCCACGGTGTGGTTGTCAATAAGCATCCATTTACAGCGGCATCAAGCAAATGGGGAAGGAATTCAATTTGCCAGCATTCGCTCAAAACTATTTTGTTCTATGGTCTTGCTGACATCTACCATCAAGCAAAACCAATGTGGTGGAACCCGCAGACAGGCTGCAGGCTGACAGTGAACGCTCCACCTTATTACTGCAGGAACGGATCCATCCACAGCCGCCATGGAGGGAGTGCAGACAACTGACTATAAATATGTATGCTTTTAGGAAACAATATAGCCTGTTAGACATTCGTTTAGGTATGTTGTCCTATATAATGAATGGTAAACACTCGGCAGCCTCTGATAACACGTGACATGGCTGGAAACATGCTTCTCCTGAGGTCACAGTTGTAGAAAACGCACCAGTATTTGACAGGTATGACTAACTGCATGATAATTAACCAGACAAAAAACAGCTCTTTTATTCTGTTATATTTCAAAGAATACATCACCATTGTGGAAATGTAGGGCAAGAATATTATTTTCTGTTTATTCAATAGTGCTAGATGTGATTCTGTTTTAAAAAACATAATATACAGCGAAGAGATGCTTGAATGAATGAAATATTGGGATGATACTCTATATTTTGGTAGTTGAAAAGAGAACAGCTAGATTTTTATATACAGGTGAGTTACATTTTATAAAAACACAGTTAGTCACTCAGAAACTGGAACAGATAAAAAATAATCTAAATATTTTTGCCTCAGGTTACCATTTTATGTCTTATGCTGATGATTTTCAGCAAACAAGCCTTTAATAGAGAAAACAATAGGTAGCTCCTCTGCAACTTGCATTTAAAAAAAGCTCTTAAAATATTTTATTGTGTCGTATCAGACAGATGGCATTATCATTTAAATGCATACAAAGTTCAAGAATGAGGCTTTTTGTTTATTTCACGTTTTTTTGTTATATTTTATTATTTGAGGGCTTTGGAAACATTGATTCATTAATTTATTCAAATGCTTGTCTTAGGCATAATTAAAGGCTATCTCTACAGAAATCATTACAGGGCATCACCACTACCTCTCTGTACTTCTGTCAGTGAAATGCATTGAATTTGCTTTGCAGTGAATTTTATCCAGTTCTGGTTTTTGGCTCACAGTGTGGCTGCTGAAGTTCTTTGCATTAAATCCACCTTGCAAACAGCTTGCAAACACTGTGCTGCTTCCTTCTCCTCAGTCTGCTATCTGTGTGATTACCATCTCCACTCACACAGGCTGAGGATGAAGATGTAATATATCGACCTGTCTATGGGTGGCACTGCATCAACAAGAGAGGAAAAAGTCCAGCCTGCACACACAGATGACAGTGAGGTCTGACCTCAATCACCACACACACATACATGTTCAAAATACAGAGCAGTTTCATACATGTAGCACTTTCATTGCTGCATGCTCTAATATTTACCCTCGTATCTGTTTGCAAGAAGAGTGTTGATGAAGTGTGTTGTACGCTAGCTCATTAAAATCCATCAAACACTCCATTAGGCCACTTGCCATCCCATAATTTAAAATGTCTAATGGTTCAAAGCATAGTTGATGTGTGATCTTTTGCAAACCTTCATTAGGAGCTAAGAGTGCTTTTATTTCTTTTTTTTTTTTTTTAGAGCAGAGATGCGTCATTTCCTGTTTAAGTCCCAGCTTCAACAAACATCTGCACCACTGAAGAGCTATTAAGAAAAACTCTGAACTCAGACCAGCTGTTCTGTATCTAACAATGACACTGAGGTACTTTTATTTCTGTTTGTCTTATAGTACTCTGTATGTTCTGTTAGGGTTAAGAGTTCAGCGCCGCTTTGAACATGTTTTATTGATTATATACCATAGTTGAAGCAGGACATACTCCCTGTTTAGTGTTCATGGATCTCACAAAGTTACAGCTGCAGTCTAACACACTGATGGAGGGATCTCGGTGAGCATATTGGCATGTGTATGAAAGAATGTGGGGGCCGCAGCTCTGAGCTCTGAGCTCTGAGCTCTGCTCGGGCTGATTGGCGAATTGATTAGCCAAGAACGAACCCCTGCAGAGGTCAGTGAAATCAACAAAAGGACAATTTGAGTGTCTTCTTTCAGCCCGTCACTCTCACATAGGTTTCTATCAATAGATCTCAGTCAGTGTATGGGAACCTTTTTCAGTTATTAGTAAGAGGTAATATGTCTGAAATGAAATTGTAAACATTTTAAAATCTTTCAGTATTGATCATGTACTAAAAGTAGTCTGACAGTAATGTAATTAACAGTTTATTTATGAACAGTTTCAGTCTGTTGCTTCAAGCTTGTGTGGTTCTCAGCCTGCCTGATGGGAGGGTGGTGAGCAGGGAGTATCCTGGGTGTGAAGGGTCTTTATAGACGTTAGGTGCCAACTTGTGGAGACAGCTGGAGTGGATATCACTCAGGTGGGGAAGTGGAGAGACGATGATCCACTGAGCTGTTTCAGCTACCAGCTGCAAATCTTTCCTGTCTGCTGCAGTTCAGCCGGAGTACTGAACTGTACAGCTATAAGCCAAAACACTCTCCATACTCCCCATGAGCAGCTTCTGTGGCAGTCAGTTGCATTTCAAGGTCCTCACGAAAAAGAGACACTTCTTGACCTTCATGATCAGGCAGGAGGTGTTAAAGCTCCAGGTCAGGTCATTTTTTTTCTTTGGTTTTCTTTGTGTTGAGGTTCAGGTCAGTTTCCTTACATCACACAGACGACGTCCGGACCTCCACCCTGCAGGCTGCCTCATTACTGTCGGTTATCAGACCCGCTATGATTGTGTCGTCCACAAGCTTGACCACGGTGTTGGAGTCTTGTAGAAGTGCAGTCACCGGTGAAAAGGGAGTAGAAGATTGGACTGAGGATGCAGTGGAGGAGGTGTGATGGGGTCAGCTGATCAGACAAACCAGCTAAGAAGCAAATAAAACAGTTAATCTTAACAACCACATATTTGTAAACTTATGAAGTATTCACTGCAATCACAAAAAAAATACAATGCGTTTTATTATCCATGGAGGTAAATGCCTAAGAGAAAATAGTTTTAATAGAAGAAAATCTACTTGAAATCCTCATTAGTTGATTATGTGTATGTGAGATTTATCAAGCAGACAATCAAAATTAAGTATGTGTGGTGTCACATTATTTATGTTTCGAGTGAAAAGTTTGTGTGAAGTGAAACTTTAACGTTTAATTTTTCAACGACCAAAGTCAAACGAGCCACACCTCTTTAATATAACAGCCTCGAAAGGCCAAGTTGTGTTTCCTGCTCGAAAAATCAACATTTTCTCTTTTGGACCGAGAAAAAATTTCAAACATAACTCGCAGAGAATGACTCCTTCCCGCTGGGACCAATAGATTTCCTTTTTATTTAAATTAAATTCCATTTGGCAGTGGACAGTTCTCCACCCACAAGTAATGATGAATCAAACTTCAGCAGTCTCGGTGGGCTCGCTGAGTGAGCGTCCTGCTAACGGAGAGCTGCACTCACCAACACAATGTTTTCTCAAAGGGGGAGAAATATAACACAGCTGCAAGCGACAAATGGAGGTCGAGCCCAAATGTTCGCAGATGAAAGTTGTTCAATAGCTGAATATTCATTTCCGTGGCACTTGCAGCGCAGGCGGCCAACTCTGTGATAACACTGGAGTGAATGTAAGTAAAACGTCTGGGCAGGAAGCAAACACAGACTCTCAGAGTGGGAGGGAATAATATCTCAGTGAGCTACAGTGTCATGCCACCCTCTGAACGTTTTTTCCAACCAATATTTTGTGTCAGACCGGCCCAGCACACCAACAAAGGGGTGAAACAGTCATGAAATCTAATCAATAACATTGTGTGCAAGAGTAAGAAACTTTTAATATTTTCTTGACAGTCAGTAAGAATTCCACATAGAGAGTTCATGTCTGTGAACACGAATCCTGCTGATAAAATTTTGTGATTATTTCACAAACATATGATGTTTGGGACAGTCAACATGACAGTAACCAAAGTGTTTTTGTTGCCGAAACCGAACCACTGATGGGGATCGAAGCCTGGATTCCTGTGTGAGAGTCCTGCTCACCGGCCTGCCCTGGGACTCAGTGCAGTGCAGTTCATAAGTTTAATGCATCGTTCAGCCATGAAAAGTTTTGTAAGCACAAAATATTCAGAGTGACACAAAAAAATATGTGTATATATGTGTCCATGTACACAAACTTCATGGAAAAATTTGCTACCATTCAAAAAACATGCATTGAGACGGTGTTTGCCAGACGTGGAGCCGATTCCAAAGAATCTTAGGCAGAAAAATGATTAAAAAGTAACATATTTTTGAAACATGTGACAAATCCGATCCATATATTTCTTTGTAGTTTATGACAGTTTACACTGTTAAGATCAGCTTATGTTCTAAATAAAGCCTCATGACCTGTTTCACATGCCAGCAAAGGATTAAAGAACATAAACCGCTGTTGATGCCAATACACAATCATACCACAATCATAATTCTGTATTCAGTTCATATATGAAATAATAACCATGTTCTTGTTTATGTCAACGCATCGAGAGGAGTCCACAGCTTTATTAATGCATGTGACACATAAATAAAATGCATTTAAATCAATGTGTGCTGCAGCCTGACAGCCTGAACACTGAGGCCTCCTTTGAAAAAGTCAACACCAACTTCTGATATGGATTTGCTCTGGTACAATGTTTTTTTCTGACAAAAATCCCTGCTGCCCTGCTGGAATCAAATGTTTTTGAAGAGTGAGAAGAAAATAATGTGCACCTAAAAAAAGACGTTAGCTTGGCCTGTTCTGGTTGTAGTCACTCTGGGCAAATCACGTGGCCTATGAATCCTGTGTTAGTAATGCTGCCCTGGTAGTTTTGTCCGAAATTGTCACTGTGGAGCCCTCTGGATGTTTGATGGGGCCAGTTCCTGCTGGTACAAACACTCATTTGACAGTTTTAATCATTGACGCACACAAAAGAGAAACAACCAAAAACAGATAAATCATCAAAGATATTAGACGCCTGCCACAATATATGATGCCGTATCTGTTGTGTTGTGGAGTGAGAACCACTGAATGAGAGGATTTTTGGACCATCAGTACATTTTGTTAGTGACTGTGTGACAGTTTTTAAGATAAAAGAGGAGGAGAAGTCATGCCCATTGATCATGCTGTTGAGTTTATTTGACAGAAAGACACAGAGAGAAATTCAGAGTTTGCCCACCAAGTGGCTCCCTTCTCAAACACTGATATGCAAAGTAAGTGGAGCTGTTCAGCCACAGGGTGCAGCAAATTCACAGGAAAACCATTATTATTACTCTGCAAATTATAGGTCTGTCGGATAAGTTTAATTATTCTGTATACAGCTGCCCTCAAAAAAGGTTACATCCGAACTAGAAGTGTGCAAATTAATGAGGGTAAAGCTTTTAATGCTGAAATGATTTAGCAATAGAGATGTTTCTTTTTTTCCATTTTATTTCTTGAGTAATATCAAAACTCTTACAAAGTTTCTTTTGATGTTGTTCAAATGGCTCAGATGGTTTCTGTAGCATAGATTAACAACACTTACCAAATAGCTTCTTTTTAACTGGGCCAACTCATGTATTTATTAAAGCTATCTGAGAAATGCCAAACTTCAATCAAAAAACTGCATAAATAAATCTAAAATAGCTACTATCTGTGAAATAGTAAAGCTCAGCAGTGTCTTTCAGAGAGCCGCAGAGAGAGCTGGGAAAAATGGTAACACATTTGCTCTGCAGAGCTCAAACATACAATACATGTTATTATTCAAGTCATATCAGCGTAGGCAAATACCAAATGTAACACAAAGTCGCATGCATGATATGCCATGTGCTCGTGCAATGGAGTGATGAAATCCAACTGTACAAACAGCCAACACAAGATGAAAACAAGTAGTTTTTGCATGGGACCCACGTCCACCGCTGACCTTTCTTGATTGAGTGTAACAGCATACAGAGCAAATGCAAAAAGGTCACTGTAGAGACAGCTTTAATATTATAATTGGCACTTTTTCCAGGGAGACAGCTCTGTTGCAAGGAGCTTCACAGACACACACACACAGACACACACGTACACACACCAGAAAAATCTACTACATATTCACGGCATAATGTTTGCAGGCCTGTCATAGCCATGTGAGATGGGCTACCTGGTTAATCACACAGACACAATGCTGTGATGTGATGAACAGAATTAGCTTTAGCAAAGGCAAGTATAACATTTCTTATCTTATTTTTTTATCTTTTACTGTTAGCATTCTGAGCGGTGCCTTTGTGTCTTTACCAAGGCTGCTCTTTATTCCGTTTAATAGTCAAGGATAGCATGTTTTCAGCTCCACTTTAGCTGGACTTTGCAACACAGTAAATGGTGCTAAAAACTTGAAATTACAAAGCCTGGCCTGACATTTTTAAAGCAAGCACAGCTCCAACTTGTCGCCTCTGTCATCTTCAGGAATAACCATCACCTGGGCTCTTCTGCTGTATGTACGCTAATCAGCAGAGAAAAGTACAGTGTTCGGTGGCTGTTAAGCGTCTTCAAGTATTCTCTGACTGCCCTCTCCTTGTGCCATAATGATGAGCAAGCTGTCTGCCCAGTTTAATCACTGTTATTCAGGCAGGTTAGCTTTGTACGTGGGCTACATTGTTAAAGGCCAAATCTAAAACATGGAGCAAAGCGCCCAGCGGAAACATCTCTGTACATCCTGTTCTCGCTTTGTTTATGTTGTTGTCGACCGCATCAAAGACTTTGTCACATTGGAACCTCTGAGTCTTTGACTGAAGGACAGTTTCATCTGAAGAGTTGCAAAAAAAAAGAGCTGAAGGAAATACTGGACACACTGTATGTATATACCCACTAAAGCACAGAGCTTGTGTTTGATTTTAAAGGCAGCCCACTTTCACTTATTGGGTATTTTAAATTCGTTACACTTTTAACTTCTATTCTACTATTTTTCAAGTAGAAGTCCTGCATTTTTTACACTCATGATACTCTAAGAAACGTTAAAATGGCATGTGAGTCTTTACAAAAAACATCCAAGACAAAGTTTAAAAATATATATAGATTTTGTGCAGGTCCCATATGGTTGAGCAGTGAGAATTACTGGTTTTTACTGGTCTGTGAACAGTTTAAGTTCTGTCAGTCTCTTTTCATTAGCCTGCTATTTGCTCTTGTACCTTGATTGCATGGTGTAAACTACCCATAAACCCGGTACATGCAGTACAAAGTACTAATATGATATGTTCTGTAATTGTTGCTACATAAAGCACCAATTACAACAGCAGTTGTACAAGTAGTTTTACCAGTAATGGAGTATTTATACATTATTGTATTGGTACTTTTCAATTTTAGCAAAATATCTAAATAGGCCTCACTTCAGTGACAAATACTATGTTCTTTTGCCACATTGAGCTTAAATAAATTACTAGAGTGCATAATTTTTATTAAAATTCTTAAACCCAAACACTGTTTTTTTGTGTCAAGCAGGCTTTTCTTAGACAGTTTGTTCCTGAATGTGGCTGCATTAAAACAATGGCAACAGTAGGTGGAGTAATTATTTTCAGGAGCTTAATCGTAGGTTTAACTCAATGGCTTATTTGTTCTGGGTTATGTAAATACAGTGCATTCTAATTAATGTAATTGGGTAAACAGGAAGAGATAATTGGGAAACATAACACAGACCGCTTGTGTGCTTTGGATAATAAAAAAGGTCACAGTAATGGAATATAAACTTGGATGCAGCATAATAATATGCAAGGAATGGTGAAATTTCACAGTTGAACATACTGTGTACTCAGGAGACTCTATGGGAATGTTGCAATAACTGTTGCACTTGTGATTCAGAACACAGTGTCATGCAGCACGCCTTGGACAAATGGCATCATGACAGAGTTTGACAGATAGGATTCAGACTGCAGAGGATTTGGTAATGATTGATGGGTGTGTCGGAGCACTCTGCCCACATCATGCTGCCATTATTCTGCTGTTGTGTAGTCTTAAGTCTTCAGATCAGACGTGAAATTTCCATCTGGTCATGTATATTTTGTCCATTATTGAGTCCTTAATCTTAAAAAAACACCACAGTAAGAGACTCAACTTGTTATCAAGTACAAATCAAATCATTTCAAGTGTTATTTTGTATGACTGTGTATCAGCCAAGGTTTCCCTCAAGATACTGAGACTTTACCAAAATGCTTCAAACAAGTTTTCCTTGAAAACCGGCTGAAATAAGGTCAAACACTGACAAAAGCAACAATGACAAACACAACAATGTCAACAGATTTTTTTCAGATTTCAAGCGATGCTAGCAGCATGACTCAGAGGACGGCTTTCTGTCTGTCAGTCAGCTTGTTCACCGTTTCAGCCCAGACCAAAATATCAGCTCAGCTTTTAGACTGCTTTAATGTGAAATCTCATTCACTCACATTCATGGACCCCAAAGGAATAAATCCTATAGATTTTGATGATCTCCTGAATTTTCCTTGAGTCCCACCAACAGGTCAGGGTTTTTATCAGTTGTGCAAAATACTTTGACATCTGCTGAAACATCAGAGTCCTTCTAGGTAAGTCCTGCCATCAGCAGCCATCTTGGCAATTCCCCAAGAGAGTTAAGACTGAAAAGACCAAGGCTCTATCTAAATTAATTAAAAAAAAGAGCCACAAGCTCACTTTTAATGGTCGTGGAGAAATAAAAACTGCATATATTGAAATCACTGGTCAAATCTGATTAAAACTGCTTAAAAAGTTCGTAAACTTTGCCCTAAAATGAGATTTAAAACATCTTTTCTTTCATCTTTTCTTATTTTTCTATGGACACTCAAAAATTCAGTGCCAAAATAACTGGTGATTGGCTAGATATGTTTCCAGATTTGGCTACTGTAAAGCAGATGATTTGCCTTTGGGGTGGGGTGGTGTGAAATGAGTCATGCGACAGTCTCTGGCATTATGGACTCTTCTATTCAAAATGCTTCAAGTGGTTTGTCTCCTCTAATTCCTGGTTGTCAGTGGATGAATCACACAGACTCTGATGATGTGTTTTCTGTTATCAAATGTGCTTAGTGGCTGTCATGCTGCTACTATGGTTCATTATGGGCGCAAGTTAGCATGCTAACATAAGCACCATGGCTGACAGGACTTCTTGCCTTAGAAGGAATGTGCAACAACCAGTCACAGGTCAGACCTGAACGCTATATAAACTCAACATCATAGTATGCATATCAAGGATGGAAAAAATAAAGTTATACAGCATAGATAATATAATCATTATCAAACACATTTCAAGTCAAACTGTTACAATCACCAAAGCTGAGAGACTGAGATTAGCGTGATGATCAGTCTGCGTTGAATGATTGATGTGCAAATGTCTCCATCAGCTGATTCATTGCACCGCAGGAGTCAGAACCAACACTGTATGTGACAAATAAACGTCTGTTTGCAAGTGTGAGACCCCTCCCTCCCTCCATCACACACAACACACACAACACAAACACACGCGTGCTTTCAGGATTATAGCATTTAATGGCTCCCTCTCAGTAACACATTGACATTGTCCACCCGAGATCCTCTCCAAGATGGCTTGATTTACCAAACCCCTTGAAAAGGGAAAAAAATCTCATTGAGGAGACGGATTGCTTAGCGGGCTCTCCAGCAGGCCTATAAATCATTCTTTAATCAGAGCACACTGAGTGTGAGGTTACACTCTCAGACCCCACATTAGCACCACTGACTCTCAGCTGTCTGTGGTTCTGCTCCTGCACTCTTCCTCCCAGACTCCTTTGCCCTCCATCATCTCTCGTCCTTTACAGTCTGCGACACAGAGCAGCATGTCATTTACCTGAGAGAAATGTTGCTCGGGAGGAACAAAAATTTGGAGCGGTGAAACATTGAAGTTTAAATCGTCTGAATGGGTGTGAACAGCTCCTGCAATTGCTTTGGATCTGGAATGAAAAAACAACAGGAAGGTATAAATGAAGCCTGACAGCTTTCATTTTAGAGCAATGTCGCTACAAAATGATTAACTGAGGGACAGTTTATGTACATTTTACCTTCATATTTCAGGATATGAAAACTTTGGTAATGTCAATGTAATAATCAGCAAAATGAAATCAGACAACTCAATGAAAAAACAACAGATTAATGCTTAGAAGAATCTCCAATTGTAAAGTTAAGGAGAGAGGCAGGGTCAAATTATCAAAAGCAGTTTGAATCATGACACTTTTTTTAAAAAAGATATCTAAAATTTTCAAGGGATTTTCCAAGGTTCATGCCTTTGTGGTGGTCAGAATACTCAATGACAGTCTTTGTTTGCTGAAACCAGCCTGTTTAAATATGAAACACACTCTTCGGCCTTCCTACAGTCAGGAACAGTTCAGATAATATTTGTGAACACAAAGACCACAGAAAGAAACCACAGATTTCAGATTAAAGTTGTATGTAAGCAAAGTAGAACAAGGAGGTGCAAAGACTGTGTGTGATCGAGAATCTACACTGAATATGAAAAATAACGAGCTGCTAGAATGACAGTGTACAAATATAGCAAATGATGAACAACACAAAAATAGCAAGAAGATGTGATTTGATAAAGAGCAGAACTTTCATTTCCCATCAGTGGTATGTGATTAGCTTTTGTCTCCCCAGGCAGCTGTGACGTTAAAGTGCTGCTTCTTTTTTTTCACTCTGAACTTCACAGACTCTCTTGTTTCATCTGAGCTCATGACAGACCAACAGGCTCAGTTTGCTGTATTTTAACCAACCTCCAGGACTGAAAAAAGAAGTGCAAAAAAACTGCAGTTCCTCAAAAGGGCCACTTGAGGCTCTCAAAGCAAGTCAAGCCTAAACAGAACCTTACATCAAAAAGCCAAACTTTACAGCAGAAATAAACATATAAGCAGCCTGGTGCAAAAGTAACTGAAGTGTCTACGGCTCATCTTTCCATTCATAACAACAGCAGGGTTTAATATCTCTTTTTCTTAGTCATTTTAATGTAACAGTGTTTAAAATTATGCATAACTAAGGGCACGGACACTTTGAGTTGCAGCAACTGCAAGCTGTCTGCCAGGATCAAGCTCCACCCCTTCCTCCAAATATCAGACTCAAAGTTTGGATCCACTTTTATCATTTGATAATATTAATCTTAGGGAAGTTTTGTGAAAATGTTAAGATCTGTCTAAAAGCTGTTTTGAAAGGAGAGGGACGCATTAGCCTCCTCATTAGGTTTCGCTGTGCGTTCTAACTCACTCACAGATGAAGAAGTGCATCCAGTCATCATTTGATTTAAGTTCTTTTAACTCACTTCAAAAGCAGTCTTACACTGGTGGGGTGGCAAAAAATTCCAGCTTCAGTACGGGGACATCACGGCCCGCGCTCTCCGGATGTGTCAGCGCCGTCATCTGGTTGTCATCTTCTTCAAAAAGGATGTGTTGAGCTTGACTAACATAGGGAATAGAGAATTTCAGTCTGTGCATTAGGACATCAAGTGTACTCAGTTGGAGGGTTATGCAAAAAATCTCATTCAAATGCACTTGGCTGTCTCTCAAACAAGAAAACAACTGCATGCAGATACACAGTGTATTTAAAGAGAGTAAACTTCAAATTACAACCCAAGGTACATTATGTGCTTGAAAACTGAAGATGTTATTGTATAAGTTGTATGTAGTAATTGGAAAGTAAATAGATAAAACCTCCTTTTTTTAAAAAAGCCTTCAGTGCCATTTTTTGCTCTTCATTCAGTAAGGAAGTATATTTTAGCTGATATAAGTCTGATATAACTGATGCAATAGCAACATCTATGCTAACCTCCTTAGGAGAGGCCATTGTTGATAACATCTGAACACAATCACTTTTCTCATTGGTTGTCAAAACTAAATTGCACCTGTTGCTGACAGTAGTTTCTCATATGATGCTGTTAGTCTGAACCACTGTAGTTCAGACACCAGCACATAGCCAATCCATGGAAGATGGATTCACAAGATCACGTTAGCTTGTAAGCTAGTCCCCAACTGCGTCTGCTAGTGCTTACCTGCACTGAACAAGGTAGTGTACATCTAGACTTTGGAGCACAATGAAAACAGCTGTTACAGCCAAAAAAAGGTTCAATGAGAGCGGTCAAATCAACTAAAACAGTTAAGTTATACACTTGACAGCTAAACTACAAGCTTGAGGTCACATTAAAGCATTTAATGATTAGCTTAAGGTTAGCTTAAGGACTATACTCTGTAAATTATGACTGTTTCAACAGAAAATATTGGCTCAAGCTGCTTAAAGTATCATCGGTGAATTCACCATTAGGTACTTGATTGAATCCCTTCTTAGATTAAGCCGGGCTGTGTTAAAATATTACAGGCCGTTCAATTAAAAATCATCAAGAATTTGTTATTTAATAAGCTAGGTCTTGAAATCTGTATTCAATATCAATTTATTCATTAATGAATTACTGAATTAATCTCCTCTTTTATTTATAGAATTTTACGGACACAAGTTTAAATTTTAAAAGAGGAAAATCACAACAGACTGAGTTGCATTTTCATATCAGAGTGATTCTTACGGGCACGTCGCACTGTGGCTAGCACAGTGATGTCTGCCATATTAGCACAAACTTTATTTCACTGCCTCCGGAGCATGTATGGTAATTTCACTTAGCACGAATCCCAAAAGCCGTCTACTGATAAATATCCTCAAGTTAACCTCTGCACACTGAAGTGCACAGCGTGCTCTCCGCTCTCATATCTCCTTCCAGGAGGAGGTCCCTGCAGGCTTCTGCTAAGTTGGGAGCATTGTGGGTTAAATAGCACACAACCTTGCATAAAGTCCCAAGTTTACTCTGTGTTTATGCAAACAAATCGCTGTATGCCTTTGAGGTGAGAGACTTCACCATCTGCTCAGTGTTGACGAAGGCTCTGTGTCACTGAGTTGTTTGTTTGGAGAGAGAGCCCCCCATTTTTTCTCCTTTGTTTACAGAAATTATACTTAGATAAATGTGGACTAGCTCTTTGCGTCACCTTAAATTGGTGTTATGGTCAGTTGGATCTGAGGATCTGAGTCACAGGCTTCACTCATTCTTGCTTATCAGGAGAAAGTGGGAGCACCTGTGATGTTCTCCCTCAGCTGATGGCAATCAGCCTGGCTGAGAGGTTATATGAGGAGGCCGGTGTTTTCCTGCCCAGTTGATTTTGTGTCTCCAGAGAGTCAACACCATCAGTTGGCTGTCTGTGCTTCTGTTTGCTTGTGTGTTTCAGCTGAGTGTGTGTTGGAAGTGTTTCTTTTTATTTATTTTAAACTGTGAGGAAGGATTCCTCTTCCAGCCAGCTTTTCATTTCACATCATACTGTGAACCTCCTTTCAAGTAACTCAAAAATTTTGATTTATTTTGGGTTCAGTTCCTTTGTTGCTTTACCACTTTGATAGAATTAATTTGTGACTGTGGAGGGGATTGATTTCCACAGCCACACTTCCAAAACCAAAGTGGCCCCAATTTTGCTTCTTTTGGGTTTTTTTTTTTATCAGGTGCAGTGTTTTCTGTTATTTTTTCAACCATGAACCTTCATCTCCCAGTTTTTGTGTTCAGGGAAAATCAAACACCAGTAGTGCACAATTTACACAAAAAAACAACTTTACAATTGTTCATTATTTCTTAATTTTCAGGACCTCTCTTCACTAAATCTGCTGCAATAGCACTGATTTGTGTACCCAATATTAAATAATGAAATAAAAAATTGCCTTTTTTTTCTGCAGCCAACTCCATAACAAAAAACAATAGTTTGTAGGCAAAAAGTCAATACCTACACTTGAGGCTCAACCCTTATCACTCTATTAATGTATCACTTCATTGTATAAGACCATCCCATAAATATTCTGTAGTTTTTGTTCTGGCAGTTGTGGTCAGTTTTTTGTAAACTTTGCCTCTTTATTGTCTTTAGGTTTTGTTTTCTGATCTGATCCATCTCACAGTGCTGCTGTATGATGGACTGGCTGTTGTTACTGACTGGTCACCTCAGGAGTTTCCTGAGTTCTCAGCCTGCATCTTACATTCTTTTCCAGCAGACCTTTTTATTTGTCTAACAAAGCCCAGAGGCGTAAACTAAGAAAAAATGCAAAAATATGAGAAATCAAATATGCATCCCCTTCAGTTCATAATTAAATCTACTGTTTAACATTTGCTTATGTTAAATAATTCATTCATATCGCAGACGTGCTCTACATCAGCTAACAAGTGGCAAATGGAGAAAGAGCACAACAAACTACAGTTGATAAAACAAAGAGATTTTTAATGAAAATTAGCTTCACACTGTTTTTAAGATCAAATCAAATTGAAAGTTGTGCATTTATTAGTCTGCAGTCGTCACAGTGTTTTTTGTGTTGTGCATTCAGCCGTTTTTAATAGGATTTTTGTCACTTCAGCTCAAGTTTAAAAACTGGTGATTTAAGGAATGAGATTTCTCTTTTTAATAGCCTGCAATTAGCTGGTCATTTAGCTTGTTTTCCATTATAAAATAGGAAACTCTGGTTATTTCTCTGTAATTAAATTGATTTAAGAAACATGAGTTGCTCTTTCACTTCTCTTCCGTTTTACAGTTTTTGCTTTCGTTGATTGTGTTTATCAGATTTTTTTCTTTGCCTCCACAATTGTAAGGGCATAAAAAAGAACAGACCAATACTTTAAAGCACAAACCAAAAACAAAAGATGAAAAGTAAGTGGAGAATAAATCTGCCACTTCTCATCTTTGGGGTCATGAAAGATCTTTCCTCGAGCCAAATCGTGGCTCTTTACCGTTCTGTCTACCATGCAAAAAGTGTGACAAATCACCAAAAACATTCCCTTCTGTGTCTGCACTTCTCACATCCCTGAACCTTGTTCTTTGAATTCTGAGTCTCCACCCCTGTAACACTGGTGCAGAGAGGTGATAAATGATTGAAGCCTTTTTCATTCTTCTATATGGTGGCAACACTATCTCCTCTGACAGACAGCGGCTGTGTGTGGAGTTTCCCCCAGCGGTGCAGGAACGCTGTGGATGCAGAGTCAGCCCTCTGTGAAAGACAAACTAGGCAGAAAATTGAACACCTCCTTCATTATTTGCAACAATCAATTTGTTTAAATAGAATATTTATGCACTGATCCTAAAGCTGCCTACGGATAAAGCCCTATGTAAGATTGTATATGTGCTGCCTTATCTCACCAAGCTCTGATAAAACATACAGGGCTCTGCTAGCAGCATGGTATATACATAGTCTGATCCCAATGATAGCAAAAAAAAAGTGCTGCTATACAATTGAATTATTCCAATGTTTGTAAAATCAGACTGCTTCTTCAGCGTGTTTCCATGGTCACTGCTGAGCACCTTTCCTCCTAAAATCCTCTCCCAAATCTCGATAAGAACATTAATTGAGACCAGATTCCTGGAGGATAAAGGCTGCAAGTCTGCACGGACGACGGTAAATGAGATCAGAATATGTAGAGGGGACAAAGAAGGATTTAAATATAAATTATGAATACGGCTGAAATTCAGACTGCTCTAAAAATTCTCCCTCATGCTTCAATAATAGATATGGTTTAGTGCTCTGCTGATCCATATGGGGGCTGCGTTAATACGTTGTTTTTTTTCTGTGAGAGTAATGCTAAATCTCCATTCCGTTTTACAAGAGATGAAAAAAATTTCAATGATATCTGGGCTCTTCCTGTTGAGTAGCATTGAACTTATGACACTGTATCTGAATCACAATCCCAGCCTTTTTAGTACAGTTTGATACTGTAAACACTTGTAATCCAGAGCCTCACTTCAGGTTTCCCACATGTGTTTGTAAAGAGGTGGAGCATCTTTAAGTGCGTAACCTCTGTATGATTTGAGATGGAATTATAGCGCCTTGGATTATAAGAAATAAAAAAAATAAAATATATATAACAGCATGGATAAAGTCCTGGGAATTTGTACTGAATGATTATTGTTACTGTGATATACACTAGCATATGGAGTTAGTTTTTTTTAAAAACACCTTCTCGAGAACATGTGGGAAGCAGTGGTTTCTCTCCTGTTTTCACAGTGGGGTTGCAGAGCTGCTCATTTCTGCACTGACAGCACTTGCATTTTAGCTGTGAGGCTCCTCTGGAAAACTAAAATTATTGTTTGAGGAAGGAGCAGGCTGGAGGGGAGTCCGGTATCTGCTGTCTTTAAAAATTAATCAGTGAGCCTGGTAGATACTCTTTCCATCTCAGTCACCTCAGCTGTTACAGATGAAATGTTAAGCATTTTATTATGGGAGCTGATTAGTAGATCTTTGCAGGAATTAATTTAATAATCGCAGCACCTGAGCTTCTCACCGCAGGTTCATACTCCTGTGTGCCTGAAATCTGTCACAGGGAAAGAATCTCTTAATATTATGCAGAGCAGCTAGTAGAGAAACTAACTCTTCAAAAGCCAGCATGATGCCTGCAGCAGTGTGTCTGCAATGCAACCAAACCCTGTTGAATTCGGACAGAAAGATAAGACCCATTCATTGCTGCCAAAACATTAACTTTGTTTTTCTGTCTTTTTTAAGCAAATTTGGTTTCATGAATGGGTTGCAACAGAAAATGAGAAAAATGCTAAAGATGTTGAAGCGTTTAACTATTTTGTTTGCTAAACATAAACTTAAGTGCTTGAAAGGAACCATAGTGGAATTAAGTGGTGTGTGTATGAGTAAAGAAGGCAAAAAACAAAATAATGGCTGGAAAGAGTCTGTCTTGGAAAAATGTCACAGAAGCTTTAACAGATCTTGAGCAGAATGGCTCCCAGGTGTTTCAAGGTTCGATAAGGTGATAGCCCCGCCCACCAAATCCAAAGATCCAAGATGACCAAATCCCTCTTTTGCAGTGGTTGAATCGCACCCGAAAGGAGAATTAGAACCACCACCTTCTAATATCTACATAACAGAAAGGAGTAGAAGAGTACATTTCTTTCATTCTTTTAATTTTTTTTGCTAAATTTAAGGCATTTGGTTGAAAATTGTGTGCATTTGAATAGAATGTGGCTAATGATCAACCTGGTTCATATCTCCAGTGTATTTAGTTTCACCATCAAAACAAAATACCTGGGAGAAAATCTAACTGAATCTAATTCAACCCAAAGCTTATTAAATCAGCAGTACACAACAGTTAACTTACTAAAACATAAATTGCATTTTGAAAAACAAAAAATCCAAAATAATGTTGAGTCATACCTGTACTGTATTTTGTATGAGGGCTTAAGAGATACATTGCTGCACTGTCATTTTAAATCCAGAGAGTTGACTTTTGGGATTAATGAGCATTAACCAGTAGGCACTACTAAATACTTTTACTGCTAACCTGAACTGTGTACTTAATTTCTGTTTTTGTTCTTCAGAAACCTGGAGCATTAAAACCTGAAGCATTTGTTATCATTTGTATGAAGGTTTTTACCATTTTCTCCACTGTGACTGGATGAGCAGAGTATTTTTCTAACCTTTTTTCATGCTTTTTCTGCCCTGTCTGCTCATTTGAGAGACTCCTTGATTGAAAAGAGTGGAGGAACTTATAAACGCTTCACATAATATTCTGTGCATGAAGTCACATAAGCCTGTGTGAAAATTAAACACTCCACAGTTGCTTGAAGCAAAATATCACCAAATTAAATATTCTCATCTCTGCTGGACATAATACGCCTCAGGACATTCCAATCAATATTTGTCACTTTTAATTATCTCTCGAGGTGATAAACAAGACACCGAAAACTGAAATAATGGGATGTTGGCAACAAGTCACGTCTAAAGTTAAAGCACAGAACCAAACTTGACATTTTTGTGAAAGCGCTGGCTCTTGACTGACTTAAAAGAAGCTTGAGTTTTCATTTTGATTGGATTGACTAAATACTCATTGATTGCATATATATTAGCTCATACCAGAACCTAATGAAGACTAAATGACAAGTTTGTTTGCAGAGAAAAGTGTTTTGTGTTAAAGTGTCATTATCAGTTCTTTTCCTTATTTCCCAGCCCGTGAAGCAGAATCCTCACTGAGGGACAGTTCTCATTCTGTTTGGATAGAGGATTGTTGAGCTTCAGAATAACAGCAGGGATTAGACACTCCCTGTTTATGTGCTTTTCAGGGTGCTGGCCATCCAGAGTAAAGAATCTGTGGAGATGCAATCAAAGAAAACAAATGGAAGAGCCACTGAAAGGACATTGAAATCCACTTTACAGCCATCAATCGACTCTTGTTGAGTTTAGGCAACAGAGACGCGGGTGAAGCCTTCTATACGGAGTGATCAATCACTTGCTGAGGCGACTCTTTGTCTGTGTCATTAAAAACCCAAATAAAACACCTTAAAGTTTGCCATGTGGTTGGTCTCAATCAATAGGAAGTTGTGTTAAGAAGTGCTTGGAGCAAATAAATGTCCTCTTCTGACGCCAGCTGTCCGTCATCAGAGCTGCTAGGCTTCATCCAAATGACGCAGATACAAACCAGTCAGTTGCTATTTTCCCATTATGGTGCTTTAATGTGCATTTATAAGTATTGCATTCAAAAAGTTGATTTGGATGGCAAATTAAAAAAGTTCTTTAACCTTTTAAAAGTTTTTTAGAGTGTTTTTTTGACTTTTTCAAAGAAAAGTCAATGCAAAAACTGGGAGATGGAAACACCTCTGGTGAATAAATTCTGTTGACCAAACACTGAACTCACATAACTATTCGCTTGTTTCCCCTCATAAATAAAGAGAAGCTTTTTTTTAAAAAAGAGGCATCTTTTTATTTCCTCTCTCAAAGTCGGTCAAGGTCGCAGCTTTTGTTTTGTTCTTTGAGGATTATTTGTGGTTGGCAAACTAAGGTTTTATTTCTAGCTCCAGACCTCCATTTCTCGCCTCTCTACTTTGTTTATTACAGGCATGTAACGTGTCCTATATTGCCTCCGTCTGATAAACTAGACCTTGTAAATCCTAATCTGCTCCAAGCCAGTTATGGAAAAGGGGCCTAATTCACCTTTTTTTATTCTGTTTCGCAACATTTTCAAGAGCGTATGTCACATTTGCTGTCATTAAATTGGAATAGCTCATAACAGAGGTATAAGAGTAACAGGCCTCTGTCTAATAAAACTACTGCAAACTTGGCAACTAAATGTGGTCAAATAACTGTCGAGCTGAATTTTTTTTTTTAATTTTGGGATTCCTCCTGACAGTTTAGAGTCTTTTTGTTTTTTACCCTGCAGCAGTCAGAACTGTGGGTGATGACTTTTACCCTCCATGCAGGAGGATCCAAAATATTTGGTGTATTCAGGAAACTGCTGAGTATTGTCAAAGCAAACTGTGTGATAATTGGACGATTTCGACGAACATCGAGACGCTCAAAGAGGATGGCATTTCTGAACCGCGGCTTCTTTTTTTGCAAAGAAACAAAAGAAAGCAGTGCATCAGAATAGTTGTGACTGAAACAACAACATGGGCAAAATGTCAGCAGCAATTAGCTGACACCATGGTTGGCAAGGAGATTGGTAACCTGCTGTTCAATGGCCTTTCGTCGGTGCTTGGCTTTTGTTCTTGTTGTCTTTTCTCCAAAGATTGACAACAAATACACAGGAAAGGGAAGAAAGTGGGTAAGAATATAAAGAAAAGTGAATTGGGGGTGATAGTTATTTAAAAACATGCCTGCAAAACTCAGTTATGAAAAACTGAAATGTGATGCTAATATTTGAGACTGAAGTTCATCATTTTACAGGTTTCAGAGTCAAAACCTCTTCACTGCAAAAGCTCAGTGTGTGCCTTGAGGGAAAAAAAATCTTTTTTTTCATTTACTACACAAAATAGGGAGGTTACATAGCACAAATATTTAACCATGTCTTTTTAAGGCAGCAAACGTTCAGAATCCAGCAGAGAAAACAGCCTGCACTTGTACACCAGGTAATACGGTAGAAAGAGAAGTTTTCCTACATGTTTGATGGGTGATTTGAGTAAGTTAACAATCCTTTCTTGTTAAAGGCTAGGTTAACACTTTTTCATGGTTGTCTCAACATATTCAGGTACCCAAATGTTCATTTTTTGCTTAAAAGCCCCTTTCAGACCAATCTTTAAGAAATCTGATCCGGATGTGTTTCAAATTAGAGTTATGAAGGACAGATCACAGTATTCATTCAGTCAAAAAAAAAAAATTTAAAACCCTGTCTGCTGTTGAAACTTTGTCAGTCTCAGTGAGACAAACTGAGCATTTCCCAAAGTTTCACTCTTTCATACCTTTTTTATCCTGGCACAAAACAAAGATTTTGCCCCACATTGTTTACAGTGGAATCATGATTAACGGATAATTTAATGGACGATATTGAAAGGAGGAATGAAAACACCAAGCTTAAGTACACATTGGCTTGTAAATATTGTCTTTCCTTCATGCAAACCTTCAAATGCAGAAAAAGCTCCTGCACACTTCAGTGAAAGTGAAATTGTTTTTAAATTCATCAGTATTTATCATAAAGTGTGTTGACAGAAATTTTTTGAAATACATGCAGAAGATGAACCCATATCTATCACTCTGAAATCAATTCTGTAGGAAAGTATAATTACTGAAGTAAAAGGTCAGTCGGTGTTAAAACTACTTGATTTTATTGCCCTTTAAGTGTTGGTTCTGTCTGTTCTTCCTTCCAGTTTACTTACTCGAAACATACAGCAGTGATTGATGGCAGAAAAAACAGTGTCACTCTTGTGGTGGAAGAAGCAGCAGTAACATCATCTCACTCCACTGATTTACAGCAGCCCACATTTATATCAAAGCTTAGACCTTTTGATAAACTGGGTTTAAAAAAGTTGTATAACCCTGCGTGGATTCAGAGGAGGAGAATAAACATACTGGACATTTATGTCTGTTCTCAAAGAAAACATTAATGCAGTTTCAAGGCAACAAAACATCACCGTTTCTCCCTGTGAGCCTTTTTGTTCTCCGCCGGTCTCCCTGAACAATCGTTTCTTAACTGGCTCAAAGAGCTGCTCAGAAATCTGCAGGTTTATTCCTCACATAAATGTGCCTTATTTGTAGGGCTGCTAGCTCACGAATGTTTTTCTTTTAGCAATTCAAATGAGGGTGTGTTTTTTTTTTTTTTTAAAAAAAAAAAAGCTCTCAAAGTCTGTCGTCTTTAATAACATCCGCACTCCTCCAAAGAAGCAACATTTTGTCTCCAGTTACTTTCTCGAGTTTGACTGTTGGATCCTTTGTGATTATTTTTTTCCCCCCAAAATCAGAATACTGCATATTAGCCGTAAGCTAGTGAGCAACAGCAGGCATGGAGGGTTTGTGTATCTGTGTGTTTGTTTTCAGCTCAGTCTCTGATTGAACTCAGCACTCATCAGCATCCCAGTTCTTTCAGTTATTCCCCCACAAATCTTTCCTTTTTTTCCCTCTCCAAAAGTTCATAAAACAAAGTACATCTTCCCTCCAGTAAGCAATAAACCAAGAGGGTCTAATTACAGTTAAAGGTCGGCACTTAGCGGCTTGCTGCTGCAGACAGGTTGAAGGGAAGATAAATACACTTGAATCCCAGAAAGTTTACAAATTAAGCCTGAGCTTTCCGCCTGCTGAACGGCTTTGCATCGGAGCAGGATCGGATGTGACTCTGCTCTCAAGGAGCAGCAGAAAAGACTTTTTCAGCAAATTTTTCTTACACATACCATGGGTAACTTGAAATTTTAGATTTTATCTAACAAGCTGGCTTTCACAATGCTTGTAAAATATTTTTGAGATATGACTAACTCTATACTCAGTAGATTTTCTTGGTTGAACGAGACATGCTGACACACAGTCGTGTTGACTCCCGAGTTAATTTTTCAACCAGTCAGATAGGAATCTGTGGGAAACACTGAGTGGGCGTCAACCACAAACAGAGCTGACACATTTTACTGAATAACCCATTCTGAAACTCATCACCCCTGTCAAACTCTTTTTAAGAAACAATAGGAACTGTCCTTACACTGGCATCTTTTTCAGATGTATCTACAAAGCTGCAGTCTACAGTTTGTGCCTGATAATTTAGCCCCATAATATAAGACTTGCCACATAGAGTGGGAGGAATAACTTAATGCTGTCAAGTCCTGATATCATACTGATACTGTGATCCCATAATCTCTGAATAGCGAGAAACTAAATGAAAGCCTGAGATATCCTGATACCCTTGGCATTAAAGGACGATGGCAGGAAGAAAGGGAAGGTGTTTCATTACCACAGGGCGCTCTGCTGCGCCGCTGCGCCGAAGCTTGGCAAGGCTGCTTATTCTCAGTGGTTTATATCAACTTAAAAAGGAAAGATTACTTAAATTCCCCAGGAAAATATTCTCTGCTGGAAACATTAGCTTCAGCCAGGGCACAGCTGGCTGTTTAGCAGCAGTAACCTAGCAGCAAAGAGATACTATCGAAAGTTAATTGGCATGTAGCAGCAAGTGGCCAACACAAGTCAACAGAAAAGTTATTTTTTTTTTAAAAGTTGTTCATTATGATTGCTTTGTTAGGCTACTAATTTGAGCTGAAAAGATGAGACATTTGCAGAAAATTAAGAATGTGATTGTTTGTTTGCTGCGACGCAGGATCTGCACTAACAAAAGAACAGAAGGCACAGCTTGAAAGTCAGGATGGTGCCCTACAAATGTCATATTTCCTGAGAACTTGTGCGTGACAAACTATCACATATTGCAGAAGCCTGTAATTTAGGAGCAATTTTTGGGATACCTGCACACATCAAACAGGAGAATTCATATTATTCTGCTCTATTACTCCTTGCAATCGCATACATTTGCACAGGGAAAAAAAACACACTTTTTTTTAGAGCTCAGCTTTGTAAAAGTTCCCCCAAGTGAGGACTGGATGCATACAGCAGTATTTTACTTATTTGCTAAAGTTTAATGGTCTATATCTACTCTATACAAGTAATTTCAGTGTTTTTTCTGGTTTTATAGCCTCAGATTTAAGGGCATTATGTGTAACATATGGACAGATTTTTTTTAAACATAAATAAATAACTAACATTATTGACAGAATGTGTGGGGGAAAAAAAACAATCACAGTAGTCCTGCACTGAAATATTTTACAGTCTGCTGTCCTGGGGGAGTTCATCCTTCTCCGAGTGACAGATGTGAGGGCAGACAAGTGCAGCATTGTCCACCAGCAGAAGTGTTCCACCAAGTGTTTTGGGAAAGACATTTGCATTGCCTGCTGTCTGTGTGAGCAGACTGTGAGCAAGGGAAGGAGTTTTTCTGGGTGAGGTGTGGGTGTGGGTGTGTGTGTGCGAGGAGTGAAAGCTTTAGTACTCGTACAGCAGTTAAGTCACTTTGTGAGGTTTTCGTAAAAGCAACGAGTCACTTAACAGGATTGATTGCCAATTTGCAGAACTTTAACTATTAACTACAAATTAATTTTATCGCCTCTGACGCCCGGGAGACTAAGACCTCTGTGAAAATGACAAAAATGTGAATCACTCAGCCATGAATGCAGACAGATTATGAAGCAGAGAGCCAAAAAGCTTTTCAAAATTGGACACTGACAATTATGAAGAGACTTATAAAGCAGGAAAAATATATAGATTTTTTAAACTCTCCCCTTTTCTTCTATGAACTTCAGTTCTGAGTCCATATTCTTTGATACCAGCTACAAATGAGTGTCAGTGCAGTCTAGGGTCAATCTCTTGTGTGCAGGGTAAGAGTCATTCATTTAATCGTTATCTGTAATCACTTATCCTGCTGGGTCTCGAGTGGGTTTTCATATTTTACCTGTTTTGACCTTGATGGACTCATTTACTCCACCTGATTACTAATTATGTTTTAGATAAAGATGGATTTGATTGGTAGCTAGACGGAAGGAACCAAGACCCAAAAATGAGCCTCAGTGAAAAGAAACTACAGCATTTCTGTCTCATTTGTCTTCTTTTTTTTCAGTGTAGCATTTTTTGGAGGATTGGAAATGAGGTTGTAGTTCTCTAATCTTAATAAAGTGCATTATCTACTGTTACTTCTGATACTCTGAACTGAAAACAGAAAAACAAGGAATGAAACAAGAGACACAAAAAGAGATGAAGCTTGTGTTCAGGTCCAAATCAAACTTTTTGGAGCTGCTTATATTTTCTGACATCATTCAACCTGAGCTGCAGGTGATAGGATGCTGTCTGGTAACCTGCTCAAAGCACCTGACGGATGACTTCATAAAAAGTGTATAAACCTTGGTAGTGTCAAAAAAAAAGCCTCTGGTTTATGTCCTGCAGCACGATGCAGCAGCGTGGCGGTCAAAGCCAGGGAGCAAAGACTTGTTGTCTGCTTAAAAATCACTGAATCTCAGGTATTTGACTTGTTTAGTGTGACAATATTCACAAAGCTCCTCTGAATGCTTTGAAAAATTGTACTCGAGCTGATCCATAAAACAGTTTTATGCCCTTCTGTAATTTGTAATAAACAGGAGTTAATCATCAAGAAAGGGAATAAAAACAGAGACCAAACCTTGAATGTTTTTGTTCATAAAAGCCTGTTTTGTAGGTTTTTTCTTGCTTAATGCTGTTGTTTAAATGTCAAATGTGACTTTCATGGGCACTGAGTGCAGGTGTAATGAAATGATAAGCACAGGCTGGTTATTTAGTATCTGCTGCTTCTAATGAAGAGTGGTTTCACCTTCACCTTCTCAAAACCTCCTCTGTTTTTCGCTTTTAACTGATAGTGTATGAACTTCCATCATTATAATCCTTTAGAAAACACCATTATTTCGCTTTTGTGCTTTGCCCTTTTGTAAGAACTGTTTGCCTTGGAGCAGTGAGTGTATACTGCCACTCAGCTTTGCTTCTTTCACTTCTAACTGCTTCACAGCATTGTTTTTGCTAAGGTGGTGCTTCAAATGGATCCCAAACTTCATTGAAAAAAAGGCAGTTTGAGGTAAACAGGAAAATTCAGGCAGCTGTGGTTGGTACTTGTAAAATGTATTTTTGAGCACCTGCTGAATTCCTTTAATTTAACATTTAGTTAACAAGAATTTAGTTCCTTTTATTCAGAGTAAAAGACTAATTACATTTGCACATTGCTGCAAGCCAAACAGGCAGTGGCAGTTGAAAGTGTGAGTCTGTTGTGGAAGTAACATAATTTTTGGGCAAAAAAAGTGAAATGGAGTGAAAGAGAAAGCAAATGGGGACTGGTGACAGTTGCAACGGAGGAACGGGCCATGACTTTAGAATTAAAGTCCCAAAATGACCTGAACCAAACCTGAACTCTATATCAGAGCCTGTAAGTCTCTGCCCACTGACCACAATTCAAGATTTAGTTAAAATCAACATAATTAACCGGAGTTTGTCTTGGTGTGCTCACTTAAACAAATTAGGACACAAAAACAATAAAAACACTCACTCATCAGACACACCTTTAAAATAAATGAGTGTAAGACTGATGTCCAAGCCATTTAAAAATAAGTCTTAAAAACAAAAACCATTCATACAGTAATTATTGAAGATCAAAGTATAAAGAAATGGGGGAAACACACAGGAACACGAGAGAAAACACTAGCACCTGCAGGAAAATTAGCAACATCAGACGGCCCAATGGATAAAGTGTTTTAAGGACTTTAAAAACATCTGTCCAACTACACAGCTGTTTTTTTTCTTCATTCTTTACTTCAGCACCTGTTCTGAAGTTCATTGTAAAACAAAGGACAACCATCATAACTTATGCAGCCCTCATATAAAATGCAACCAAGCACAGGTGGCGGGCAGATAGTTACTCTTCTGGTGCAAAATGACTGAGGATAAGACTCAAGGCCTGTCGGACACAGAAGTACAGGCATGGTATCTATCATGAGTGAGGCATGGCGGTCTCAAAACTTGCCTGATGTAAAAATCAATCCCATCAGTGACCTGTTAAGTGATGATAAACTGCCGGGCTAAAGAGGTGCCATCGGCTCAGAGAACCCCTTCATTGCTGGGCTGAATTTAGTCTCATTCTCATTTCATACTGGACAAAAAAACACACAAACATCTGTTTTTTTCTGCTACAGGAAGTGGTACAATCAGCAAGTCAAATAACTGCAGAAGTCAAAGGTTAGTATCAGCTCCTGATCTGACTGCAGTGATTGAAACATGACATCTGAGGGAACACGCTAACTTTAACCTCTTTTACGGCATCATGCTATGAAGCATGTTAAAGCTCTGGATGTTGGTGCCTCATTAAAGGGCAGAAATGTTGCTGAATGTAATCCAGGAGGTACTCCTGAGTCTTAGTTACCCCGTCACAACTAGTTCCAGTGGCACAAATGTCAAGAAAAAAACTCTGACAACTAAAATGTTTTGTATCTGAGGAGAACTTTTCAACAGATGAGGGACTGAAAATCATGTCCATCCATCCATCCATGTCAGGCCCACCATGTGGCAGCCTCTCCCCCTCTCCCTTCCCGCTGTGTGTGTGTGTGTGTGTGTGTGTGTGTGTGTGTGTGTGGGTGTGTGCTTAATTACAGGAGTGGAGTCAGGTGTGTTGGGGTCAGGCCACCAGCTGCCGGCCATCATCATCATTCTGCTCTGCCTCAGATATCTGGTTCCTACCTCCGACACTCCACCAGACTGTACACTCTGTTAAACACTCAGTGACTTGCCGGCCTTTCTACTTGTTCAGCAAATCTCTCACGTTCGCCTCCTGCTAATCCCCGTCTTCCTTTTTCTGGCAGCATTCCCTGGTCTGATTCCTGCAGACATATCCCCCCTCTGCCTCTCCATTCTCTGGTCTCTGCCTGGCTCTTCCTCTGCAAAGCCCCCTGCCTAGTTAGCTTAGCTCCCAAAGACGAGGCTCCATCCTGACCTCCTGCTGCCTGCCCCTGGTTTAGCTCCTGCTTCTTACCTCTCAGCCCCAGTTTGACCCTGGTCATCCATTCACTTCAACTGGGTCTGTGCTCCATCTATTTTCTTGCTAATAAATAAACTTTGGTTTATTTCATTTTCTCCTGCCTCTGTGTTTTGTGCTTGGGTTCCCAGATTAGCTGTAAAAATCCATCAGCCATACTTGTTTATGCTAAGATGGTTCGTTCACATCTAAAGGCCAATACATGACTCACCAATTAACTTTGTTTTCGTGTCTTTTGGATTGAAAAAACAAACCAGAGGACCTGGAGAAAACTCAGGTAGAAGGAACAAAGTGTCTGGCGGGTTCAGACACAAAACTTCCACTCTTTTAGGCAAATGTACTAACCTGCAAAACCCTTAAAATTACCTGGCAGCAGGTAAATATTTCCTGCTCCCCATGTAGGGTAACAGTGTGAGAAATGCCACACCATGACATCAGAGAGCCAAACTTTAAAAGGGAACATACAGAAGATCAGACTGATAACTGCTGCTCCCAGAGGAACTTTCAGGCTGCTCTTTTCTTCACCACAGAAAATCCTCAGAGATCCACGAGACAATCACCACAAAATTTTTACCAGTGAGTAACAAATGCTCAGAGTGGAATCAGATGCATTTGCCAGATAAAAAATGATTTTAGCTACAAAACAAAGCCTGACATTAAGCTAACTCATGTCTGACAAGCCAGAACATACTGTATAATAACATATCTTGTATAAACGGGTGGAGAAACACATCTAGGACTTATTGAATGAGCTTTATCAGCAAATCCACCCTCTTCATATACATCTGCAGGAGTTTATGTGAGGAAAAGTGAAGTGAGAGAAAATGCATTGATTACAGGGTTCCTAATAACAAAACAAAGATAAAAATCCCCAATATACAACCTATAGCACACATTTAGGACACACTTCAGGGTGCTGGTGGAAAGTTTGGTTCAGTAAACAGAATCAAGACAAAGCTTTGAAATTAAGCCTTAACAATCCTGTGGGGGCTGTACGAATGCAACAGAATAACATATGGCCTCAGAAATGCACCCTCAGCTTTCCAGCATAGTATGGAAAAGAGTCTTAAGGGTCTCAGACAAAATGTGCATTTCGAACTTCAACAAACACTTAGTGTACAGCAACATTCATACAGTATGCTGAGGACGTGAGGTCTGTTCTCAGACTTCAACAAGGCTTGGGAATGAAACTGAGGCCTGAAAAGTGTCCCCAGTTCAAAAAATGAGGCATGCCTGTAGCTGAGAAGAAATTGCTCAACAAAACCCCTAAAAACAAGAAGAACCTGCATAAACTTCTTGGTTTTCTGGAGTAAAATAAAAGTTACGCGCAAGTCCTCTCTCATCAATGCCTTTATGACTTACTCTCAGCAGATGTAACCTCAAGTCCGGAGTCAAAGTCCAACTGAAAGTCAGCCAGGAAAAAAAGCAAATGCAGGGGAGCGTTCAAGTAAAATTTTAATTAACAACTTTGCTAAGTTTTCCAAAACTATTCAATCCATAACAAATCATGAAAAAAAACGACAGGGCAAATAAAATTCAACAATTTAGCCCTGAACTTTGGCCTCCCAGTTTAAATACACAACAATCAAGGCAAAGAAATTGAAAACAAGTTTTTCAGACAGCTGCCAAAAATACAGGCATTTCAAACTCAAAATCAACTTCCTACACGAGGGAACTCATCTGAAAGCAGGACTGAACCTAATTTTCTAGGGTGAAGACCTTTAGGTGGGAGGAAAAAAGGAAATTAAAGTAAATATATGAATAAGGTTGTTCATGCTTAGAACTCCATTTCACTCACAGCAGGTTATTCATGTTTTCTTCATTGATAGAAAATCACATTTTAGCACTGTTTATATAATCAAAATGATGAGAAACAATGTAACTGACACTGGTAATGAACTCCCCCAAAAACCATCATAAAAAGCAGGAAGCATACTGTGGTTAAGAGAGGCAAAGTTTGGTGTTTCTCCAACTGACCAGGTCTGCGTGCAGAATATGTCAAAGTGCACAAGACCTGGAAAAATGTAGTCTGCTAAACATCACAGTCACTGGAAGTAATGTGTATCCTCCTCAGCTTATTCATGGGTTTACTCTGCTCTCGTTTCCAGAGGATACAAATGTCTCTTTATAGGTTTTAAATGCTGCAGATTATTCATCATGTGCCATGTGATAATGAGGACTAGGGTGAACAAAGCTGAGAAGCACTCAGCGATGTTAATGTGTCTGCTGTAATTGTTTCTATTTGATTTAAAGATATGTGTGCCTAAGAGAGATGAAATTTCCAACATGATTTTTTTTTCAAAAAAAGTGTTTCTACACACAAACTTAATGGTTTGCAATTGAGTTGCAGCACTACAATAATGCAAGTTAATGTTTTCATTGTATATTAGTCAAAAGAATGAATTGGGGAGCGATAAATATGCGACTCCAGTTTCTCTAAACTCTACATGAGATGTTCACTCCTCCATAACAAAACAAACTTCAGCCATGACACTGACAGAGCCGAACACCTTTACCGGCTTGCATCACAGCAGCACAGAGGCTCAGGTGTGATCTTGACGTTCAGATGCTGCTCATGCGCAGGTGTGTGTGTGTGTGTGCAAAGAAAAATACTCAACAGGCAGAGAAATCTCAGCCTCGATCAATCATTCCTTTTTTAAAGAGAAAAAAAACAAACATGTTGCATGGCAGCAGAAAAATTGATTAGAAAATGATAAGTGCTTTCAAAAAATGGTGTCTCCTGAAATTAGACTGAGGAAATTCAAAAAGGCCACTTCTCAATTTAGTGCAGCTCTGACATCCTGCAGTAATTAACTTTAAGTTTAAATGATTTTCTGTATAAATTACCGCTCAGGAAGCCAAATGCTGCACCTGCTACCCAAAATACCCAGGATGTTCCTTTAAATGACAAAACGCACATTGAATTATGATCATGTGCATGACGTCAAAGGGTTGATTAAATATTTATAGCCGGTAGCCTAAGTGCATATAGCTTCACAACTTCATTATGAAAGGGAACGGTGGGCCGAGCATCGAAATCCTCTCGGAGGAGAGCAGAGCAGTCGCGCTGGAGAGAGTTTCAGGGACACTGAGGACGCGTTGGACTTTGTCTTTTCCATCACAGGGAGGAGAGGAGGAGGATAAAAACGGGCGTCCAGCTCCTCTGAGATTGGTTTCAAGACAGTGGCATCAGTAATTGATCCAAATGACTCACTTCAAACTACTTAAGAGACACTTGTTCAGAGGAGGACTGACCCATTCTGTCCGCTGGAAGCTGCTGTAAAAATCATATCGCTCCTCAAGTTTTTCTCGCACAGTTCAGCAGCCTATGAAAAGAAATAACGCGACTTACGCGCAGTTGATGCCTCCGAGAAGCCACCCCTATCCTCATAAGCCAGTCTGTCTGACTTTAGAACCAAGTCAGATATTATTGCCTGACTCCGACCGCAGACCAAGAGAGGAGGAGGTGGACCCCGATGGAAAATCATGCAGCACTTTGAACCCATGGAGACATGGCACATATGTTCCTCTCATCTACGAACAGATTCAGCGCCAGATTCGCCTTCATATTCACCGTCTCGCTGTCCTGCACCTATTTATGTTACAGTATTCTCTTTTGTCGCAGCACAATCATGACAGACCAGGGTTACGAGGGGAAAAGATGCCCGCCGAGCAAGAACGCAGGTGGGAAGAAACTTCTTGGAAAACTGGACAATTGCGCTTCGCTGGAAATCAGGTCCGCTCTGGATGGATCTGCTGCCCGGCGAGGATCAAGTGATGTCCGCGACCAAAGTAAAGCCCCTGCCTCGTCCGGGAGTCACTGGGCTGACATGAAGTTGAGAAACATGAGTGTTGCGCAAAAATATGGGAATAAGAAGCTGCCTAATGCGTTAATAGTGGGTGTAAAGAAAGGAGGCACCAGGGCGGTGCTGGAGTTCATCCGGATACATCCAGATGTGCGCGCTCTTGGAACAGAGCCGCACTTTTTCGACAGAAACTATGACAGAGGGCTTGACTGGTACAGGTGAGGAAAGACATGAATAAACACTGAATTGTTACTCCGTTTTTTCTTCTAAAATACATGCATTTTGCCACTTTACATGCCTATATCTACACAAACACACTGTTTTTACTTCTTAAACCCACTGTAGAGTAGAGTGCAAGGTAACAGCTAAGAATTTTCAGTTTTCTTTGTTCATTATAAGACGCACATTTGGCCGCAGTGTGTGCACAGAAAGGCACCGTGTCAGTGAGTTGGGCTGCCACACACATGCACATCCACATGCAAACGCAACTTAACAACATACCAACACTAACATCACAAGTTCGATTGCACTTCTTAGTCTCTGCGATGTTTCCCCGAGTGCTGCAGATGTTTGCTGTCAGCACAGCTCCACGGTGCTGAACAGACAGCTCCATGAGGCTGATGTGGGATCAGTTCACACAAACAATCACAGCCAACACAGACAGCCCCCAGGTTTCCAGCTGGCTTTAAAGAGAGGGCTCAAAAATGTTCTTATTGTTGGTTGTTGAAAGCGAAGGAGTTGACAAGGTACATAGAGCTCAGAGCACCCCCACCTACCCACACACCCACACACCCCCATCCCTTATCTCACACTGTCACACTGTCAGCGAGATGACTCCTGTTGATTCTAATCCACAGACAACATGCCTTTTTTTCTAATTAATTCTGTCTGTTTCTGACCTTTTGGGGGTCTTAACATGAAACAAAAGGTTCAATGTTCCTCTCAACAAAAACACCATCAATGCAATCACTAAAACAATGTTACACTCGAGCCTGCAAACGTCCTCCAAAGTTGCTTGACAGTGTTTGTGTGTTACATTATGTCAAAGCCGTCTGCAGCTTTGTACTCACATACACACAGAGCTGCCGGTGTGGCAGGAACAAACCACTGAGCAGCGCTTCCAAGAACATGCAACAAGCAGTGAAGTCTGTTCTCAGGCTGCACTGCAGAAATGAAGAGCAGAGGCAGCATCAAATTATCATGCACATGAGTACCTGCCCATCACGCCTCAGCTGAGTCTGCTCGGATGCACACTCTTCATATCTCATGTGTGCATTTTTTATCTCAGCTTTAAAGAGCCTCAGTTTTCAGCTTTTTCTGTGTGATTTAATTTAAAAAATCACTTCCTTAAACCTGTTTAATGTTGAGACTAAAGTGTTTAAGCTGTTACTCACTGGCTCCGCCTCCAGCTGTTTCTTAGAGTTACTGAATTTTGAATGAATTTGATGCACTTTTAATGTGCTTTTTTTTTTTTTTAATTTGACGAGGCATTCCTGTAATGAAGGATGTTTCTCAAGGTTTGCTTCCAAGAAATTAATCCAAAAAAAACCACCAACACACAAACATACATCAGCGGTTTGTACCTAAGGTCACCAGTTTATTTCCAGTTGTTTTTAGGGTTTAGTTTATGGACGAGTGAAACACGGTGAAAGTTCTGTAGAGCTTGAAATGGTATGGAAATACAATCCCAATCAGTCTTTTCAAATTACAAAAAGGGTTGGATTTTTTTTTTTTGTTCTTTTAGATTTGTGACTTACAAATTGAAAAGTGTGTTTTAACTTGAACTCTATAGACAGTTCTGTCCTTTGTTAATTTCAAACCGAAAATAAATCCACAAACTAAAATGAAAATGTGTTTTGATAAAGTCAATAGGATAAAAGTGTACTCATCACTCACACGCACACGCACACCAACACACACACACACCCACACACACACACAAACACAGACACACACACAGAAAGACTGGCTGCACAACAGACTTATCTCAAAAGCAGCTCCATTCTCTTGAAAAGAGAAACGGTCCTTTTCATCTCCAATCTATTGAACCAAAGGCTATATTTTTTTTTACAAAATGCATAAAGGATAGACACAAACAGACCACAGTCCCCTGGTCAGAAGTCAAAAAGCAAACACATACACTCTAATTTGCATGTTTATTAAGACCCCTTTTTAACTGCAACTACTGATGTTAATCTTATTGCACAAATCACAACAGTTTCACTTTATTTGCATGTATAGAGAGAAGCCTTTTAAAACTAAATAAACACAGATTAAAAAATCAAATCTACTGCTTAATAGATACTCTTTGTTATGTGTAATTTACAAATGAGACATATTCAGAAACATCAACTAAAGCTACCAGTCTTTCTAAGTAGGCTGAAGCAGAAGTAGCCTGTTAAATACCTCAGCAAAGAAAGACACTTATTATGAGCCCACAGGTGAAAGTGTTGATTATTTCACTCAGTGCATAGACAAGGCCACATGTAGAAACAGTGCAATGTGGCTACAGTCAGTTCTTTCTTTATTAACGAGCATCAACACACCAGGGTGACAGAAGTTAGCCAAACACCAGTTATACGTCTGATCACAGCAGACTGAGTGAACAGATCAGACATCATCACTACAAACATTAAATCACTCAGTGCAACACCAAGCCTGGAACATACTCTGCTGTCTTAATGCAGCTTAATGATGCAACGGTTTACTTTATCAACAAGCAAAATATTCAACTCAAGGTTTGGGCTTGAATTTTTTTAATATCACTGCAAATTTAAACAAGGATCAGACGAGATTTGATTCCACACAAAGCAGGGGTATTGTGCGTTTGTCATAAGCTGACAGTTCATGGATCCAACACAAACACTTGAATGATGTCATAGACACACAAATGCTCATTTAATTCAAGCTGAAAAAAGCCGTTATTCAACTTGACGAGTGGCTGAGTGACGTTCATTGTGTTGGACCAGCCTGCAGTGATTTTCTGTCACAATGTTTGGATTGTTGGCAGCACGTCACAAAGTATCTTTCCATTCTGATTAACTGTCACATTTTTCTCTATAGCAAGTAACATAATGTGTTCATATATTTAAGATTGTTCTGTTTTGCGTACAAGTTATTAGCTTGACTGTCCATCAGTGTGCTGCAAGTAACAGTTACATTCATTATGAGCCAATCTCTCAGTTGTCATTTTAATTCACAAATCAAAGCAACATTTCATTTATTCAGCTGGCCTTAAACTAAAAATTCATGCAACAGGCTGTGATCAAATGAAATTATAAATAATTAAGACAATTATCATTTCAATCATTTTTAAAACAAAGAAATGAGACATGAAACATACCGTCAGATCTGTAGACCAAAATAGAAATCAAAAGTAAAACATTTATGAGCAAGAGAAGTTTAAATAAGTGATAGGGACAGAAAATAAAAGTTTCAATCACAAGCAGTCATAAAGAGACAAAACATAATATACAGAGCATGAAATTAAACTTAAAAAAAGATTAACGCCAGTGAAAAAAAGATTTACAATCATTTAAAATTAATAAAAACAGATATATTCATACTTTAAAAGCTGAAATTGTTTGTAATTATCTCATTTGGATGGCAGTGTTATCAAAACTCATTAATGGTGGATAATGTCATTAAATTTGGTGCAGATTTGAGTTATCACCAGAGGAAGAAGTCCAATGACTTTGTAAAGGTTAAGGTTACTTTTTGTCCCACCTGGAGAAAACTGATTTGAATCAAGGGAAATGCTGCATCAACAGGCACCACAGGACGATAAAATAATAGCACAATATAATAAATAGGCGCATTTTTTATTTGCATACATCAGCCTGGCATGAATTACAATTAGCCACCTCTCACTTACATGTTTACATGGACACAAGCAGCTGATAAAACCTTCATAATAACAAAGCCTGCCTGTTGTCCGTCATGTGGGAGGGGCCTGTTAACAAGTGTGACTGACATGGGGACAAATGAACCCGGGACCTCTTACCACCTTAAAGGTTTTCATTAGGACGTACCCAGAGTTCAGCACATGAGAAGAGTCAGATAAGATCCTGTCGGTCTGCTGAACAGCAGCTTGCACAGTTTTTAATTTCAGTTCATGACAAGATATTTAAAAGAAAAGACCTTACAACCATCAGTGCAAAGAGATTAATACTCTCACAGCATGCTAACAGCTTACATGGTGACTCTTCAGCAGCAAACCGCTAACATGCTATCATAACTCCTAGCTAGCTGTTCGTTCTCGACATTGAGGAAAGAAGTTTGCTTTAAGTGGACTTTGAATCACAAGTATTTGTCAAACTTATCTTTCAAAGCATTTCACTCTATCATGCGTCAGTTTTATTTTCTGGTTCATAATGAGCATTATAGCCCTGATTAATGACTCCAGTGGTTAACAGCTTATTAAAATTGCTGCTGATTAATATTATATAAAGTGACTAATTAGTTTTGGCATGGACATGTACTCCTGACCTTGAGATCAGTATGTGCAGAAGGGGATTTGATGGAGGGTGATGCTCTCTCCCCTTTCAGCAGGATTTGTGGTGGTGCCTTTTTCTCTGAGTCTCACCAGACTTTATGAGAGAGGAGACAAACTACTTTTGAATGGAAAAGTCTGAAAACCAGAAATTGTATGACACATATCCTGCCCCCTTCTCTCTGAAAGCCAAATGTCTGGTTTACAGCAGCTGAACTGGGATACATACCTGGCTAATCGTGTTCGTACTCTGGATTTAGCTGTAGAAAACATTGTGTTGTGAGGTCCTGCAAATGCATAGAAATAAAGAGAAATTAGCTGTTGGTTTATTTTGGGGGGCAGGGGCAGCAAATTTATTTATTTATTTATTAGTCAGATTTGACTGAGTCTAAACATGCAGTTTTCATGTCCTGGTGACCACTGAAAGTAAAGAGATAGCTCTGTCGTTTTTTCTCAGTCTTAAAGATAAGGACTTGGTCTTGTTAGCTCAAAACAACTGCCTAGGTAGTGTTGCCAAAAAGGCAACCCTTGGCCTAGAAAGATATCCAGCCCTTCAGCAAATTAACCGAGAACAGAGAACGAAGAGTTGGCTTGTGTTTGATAAATGGTATAAACCAGATTACAGGAACAGCCCCTCTGTTAAAAATGAATGTAATTGCCTACTGAGAAATTTCTTAACACAAAGTCCATTTACAAGCTTTTTCAAATCTTTCACCACAGTTCTGGTGTCATCACAAGACAACAAACTAGTTTACTGACTCTATCCAGCACAAGCCGCTGTTTAAAAAAACAACTTAACTCAACTTGTTTAATTTCAACTTAGCTCTCAGTGTCTGTTGAACTGACAGAAATGTGCAACATGTGACACCAAATTAGCTCTCGTCAGTTTCGGTGTACTGGCCAGTTGTTCCGCACAGTCTGTCCTGTTACATTAAGCGTGTGACAGATCATTTAGCCTCGGAAGAAAAATGGTGCAGTGTTCATTACCGTGCCTCCCGAACAGAACACACACGTGGCCTCATTTATTTTGTGTGAGAGTATTCACATAACCATACAAGACCTGATAAAACAGACATTCCACCGCTACCAATTTCTTCGCACTTCTCTCGCCCCCTTTTTTTCCCTCCTCCATAGAATCTTAAAGATCAAACAAAAACACATTGCTATACACCATCAGGACTTAAAAGGGCATCTTAGCTCTATTGATTCCACTGGAGTCAGAAGCACTTCCAGTAGATTCCCCGAGACGGGCTGAAATTGTATGAAAGGCTGCAGCTACAAATATTCTCCAGGTCCACATTAATTGGCTCGGGGAGGCAGGGAGCTCTGGAACAGTATCATCAGAAAGGTTGATGAGGACAGAAAGTTAGATGGTTCTCATTTAACACAGAAAACTGCACATTATACAGCGAGGCGTAGCTCTGCATTATTAATGAGCTGTCTTCATTTCAGTGCAGCTCAGAGACATGCAGTGGTTAACATTAATTACAAAACAACTCTTTTTGAGTGGTCGTCCCAGTGAGACCAGTCTCAAACACGGAGAGATGCTGCTATTATGCCTTTTAACAGAATAATTCAGAGATGAATGTAATCATGTTTACATTATGGACCAATCACAAGTCCATGCTTTAGCAATTAAACAGCTAACCCTGTTAGCTTGGTGCAGAATGAAATTTTAACCCATTTTAGCACCTATATGATAAATTTGATGCAGTTTTGCACAGACCTTCATCCCATCCGGAAACTGTATCATAATAATTTTAGTGACCCCCCGACTTTTCCCTAAAGTCCCCAGTGAGTTTTACATCTGTGGTTTGAGTTACATGTCTTGACAACTGTTGGATGAAATTAAGTTCACAAAATGTCAATTTGTCCAATACTTTAGATTAAAACAAAACACAGACATGCTTTGTGACATGAGCTGAGTAGCAGAAGTTAGCATTCCTTTGTGCTAAACTAAGCTAGTGAGCATGGTAAACATAATATCTCCTTTGCAGCAGCATATTAGCATTGTCACTTTGAGCATGTTAGAAAGCTACAGTTAGCTCAAACCATGACTGAACCTGTACAGCCTCATAGAGTCATGGCTGTTTTCAAACTATATTTTAAAGGTTCCTTTTGGGTTTTTTTGTCAAGTGATCATATGCTGAAATCATGTGGGAACTTGCATCAACAAGTAGAATAATTAACATTTTTAAAATATTTTTTGGCAACTCAAACTACTTAGAGGAAAAGAAAAGTCCAGAGAAATCCCAAAGGTCCAGACTGCATGAAGACATGAGGCATTTACTTTAAAGATTAGCAGAAACAAAAATCTTTTCTTATTTGACGTGGACACTTAGTTTGAACCACACACAGGACGAGATCTGCAATCTCTTGTCCCGCGCGCTCTCATCAATGACTCATGATGATCCCAGTGCAGCACCAAAACTAATCACTTCCTACACTGTAAAAAACATCACCAGTGAAAGTAATGGAGGCTGACTTTGTTGTACTTTTTCTCCAAAATGACAAATGGTAAAACTATTCAGTCATAGATGTTGGTTTTAAGAAACAAGGCTATTTAAAGAAGTCATTAGTGAAATATTTTCTGTAGATAATCAGTAAATGACTAACAGCTATGTGGTTTCACTCTGTGTCTTAAAACAGCGAAAATTTAATCTGACACGATCAAAATAGCTCCATCTTTCTGGACACATTGTGATTCTGGAAATACCCAGCAGCCAGCAGTCCTTAGCTCCCACTTTGTCAGCTTGTTAACTTCCTCTCCTCCCCTACTGTCAAATCCTGTCTGAGCTTCCCCCCCTGTGTCTCCCATATTCTGTGTCCTTTTGTACTTTCCCACCATCTAAGTGAAGAGTAAAACCACCATAGGTGTGTGGACTGCCCGCTCTCCATTTATAAATATCCTTGACTGTCACATTGCTGGAGGCTATACTGTAAACTGAGAGGGAACTTCTAAGAGCTCTGATGTTGATGAAAATTCAAGAAACTCCATGCTTGTCAGTTCAGGTGCTGCCATAAAACTGCACAAATAGGTTCTTAATAGAGGGGCGACGTGCAGGGGCAGGACATAATCTGCCCATCAGACATTCACATTGTCACAATGTTATGATCATGAGGCCGTTTTATGTGAATAATAGGATTATAAAACATTTTTACTTTAGCCACTGCTATGATAACAGTGCTGCATTACAAAAAGCCTTCTGTGTGTTCATCAGGTAAAATCAGCTGTAAAATTCATCAAAAATACATAAAAATAGACAAAAATTAGCTGAAAGGCTCATCAGAGATTGTGCAGCTTAGGTTTTCAGCAGCTTTCCCGTCTGTCTGAGTGTCTTCATTTCAGAGTCCAGGGACACTTTCCTGTGCCACATGTTAATGTGACAGCTCGTAGCTCGGCTCAATTCAACGTGTTATTGTTCAAGGAGAGCGAGTGTCAGTCATTTTCCTCTGCAGACCAAACCATGAATAATTGTTATTTCAAGGAAAACAAGAGCCTGGTGTTGAAATGACAGCGATTAAATAGGTTTAGGGTTCAAGGTCAAATACATTATGCATTCCTCTCTCTCTTCTTTTTTTCTTCTTAGTATTGCAGGACCGGTTTGTTCTGCTTTGATTGTGTTTTGATTTGATTGTGCAGCTGAGAATAGGCCTGATGTTGATCAGATCCTCTCTTGCAAAGACACCTGGCTCAGTCATCCTGCTGCTTCCAACCAATTGTCTTCAATTAAACCAGAAAAAAAAACAGATGCTTGATTCTCAGAGCGCCAAATTGTTATTCACCTCCTCCCCTCACCTCGCTGAATTGGCCGCAGGATTGCTGTGTTTCGTTCGGACTGCTCTTTGTTAACTCTTAATAGACTTCCAAGACGGCAGGCCTCTGTTGCTGGTGATTAATGATGGGATGTCATCACAGCTGTAATCTACGTGAGTGATACTCTAATAATGGAGCAGCCTCTCCAGTGGAGACTGAATCTATGCTGTCATATCAGCAAAAAGGAAGATGCCATTTTTAGGAAGAGTGCTGTGGCAATGACATTATGAGAATCAGGCAGCATAAGAACATTTTCCCTGCACAGTCTACCTGAGTAATGCAAACTGTTAATGGGTTTTGATGGCAGGGAGGCACGTCTGCGTGGCTTTTAAGGACATTTCAGGACGAGCGGTTTGCATGAAACACAATTTCTAGAAGTCTGGAAACAAAGATCTGAAAACCCTCAAGGCAGTACTTGACTTATGAATACAAAAATCTTTAAAAAACAATTTTAAATTATGAAAATGAAATGATTTTGCTGTCACTCAGTAAGACAAAAATCCAATGCTTGAAAGATTCACCTGAAAAATAATGTGTTGCAGAAAATATGTTAGTACATTAGTCAATCTCTTGCATAATTTTTGCATTTTATTTTTGTATTTTGTGCCTTTTTGTCACTCCTCATATCACAGCTGTGCATGTTTTAATAGTCATGAATCTATCTATTGATAATGGCAACATAAATATGCAATTTAAATCATTCTAGAAGTTTGTGTTGGATATTATTTGACTCTGTGGTAGCTTTGCTGAAACTATGAAAAACTATGAACTATTCCTTCTTGAAAATGATCTTTTTATTCCCAAACTAAAGCTTTCTGTGCATAACTAAAGACCGCGACCACCATTATTCTGCATGTTGCTTGCTGTGATAACACACTGGCATTTAGAGCCCAAGAGACTTTTTCTGATAATTTACTGGGCAACCATTTTGTAGTTAAATTACTCCAGAGACCCAACAAACAGCATGTAATGGATACTTTGATTCGGGCTTCTCCGCGGTCAGCCTGTGGGCCTGCATTGTGTACTGGGCAGGGTTCATTATTAGTCCTTGTAATGACAAATATTTGTTGTCTGGCGGGAGACAAAGGCCATTCTCTGAATCCCTCTGCCCCTGCAGAAACACTTCACTTTGTGATTAATGAGTTGGAGGGTTTCAGGCAAACACTGATCTGATTGCAATTTAGCCTCAAATCCATTAAACTCTTTTATTAGTGGTAGTTTGTTTCTATAATATACTTTGATTGATTGCAAGTGATGGAGAAGATGATGATTCACCTGGTGTTTGCTTTTCACATATGAAACCCACGTCTTCCACATGTTTATATGTGATGATTAATCAAAAAATTCTCTGATCTATTCACCAGTCGGTTGTTTTGTCAGAGACTTTTGCACGTGTAGCTTTGTTGCATGAGGATTTTGTATTTACACTGCAAACATTTACTGAGAACACATCTGAAACTGACAACATGCAACATTCTGTTTTAAGTTCAAACCGCAGTGAAATGACAGTAATAAATTCTGAGTTCATTGATCGTTCACAAGGAGATGATTCAAAGCTGACCTTTTACTTGTTCTGATGGTCTGCATCCCTGATGAACCTGCATTGCTCTTTAGAAGTTTAACTTGTCTGGAGCCGAACAGTCGTCTGTTTCACTTCATTGATTCTCTTCACACCATGAAAGAAATCATGCACATGCACTGCAGGTGATGCTCAGCGCTTAAAGCAAAGCAAAGATGTTTTTCTGTGCCTCAAATTATGTTCAAGGGTTAGAAATGTTGGAACTATTTTTTGGGAAAGGTGCTGCAAACATGTGGGGAAGGGAGCCTTAGACTACTTAACCCTCTGTACAATTATCTCTTCTCTCCTGAAGCCCCCCTGGACCCACAGTGGAGCTGATTAGACTGAGCCACTAAAGAGCACAACCAGAGGCTTTTTAAGTGAAATAATTTGTCTAGAATACAACTATTTAAAGAACTAGAGAGTACGATTTTTATTTACACAGATCATCTCACTTTTCTGGCATTTAAAACCGGTTTATCAACAAGGCATAACCAATGTAATATGCTCATATCAATCCTAAAGTATCAATAATTTATTTTCTTTTTAAAATTTATTTACTTTTGAATATTGTGGGTTCTTGAAGGTACAAATATTAAAAATGATATATATACACCTAATTCCAAGGGAAGCAGAAAGCATTTTCCTCACTGGCAGTGTGAAGCTATCACACAGGTAAACGCAGCAGGAGGGGACCACCTGCCGGGTATCCATGCCCACTCTGCCAGAGCCTCGTCCTGCTCCACAGCTCTGACACATGTACGGCAGCGTCATGGGCTTCACTGTGCTCATTAATTGGATTTTTTCCTTTAGACACGTCTGTGATATGAGTTTTTGGAAAAGTCTCAGTGTGTACTGATCATTCCATGGTCCTCCATCATACGTTTACTGAATGTGAGTGCTTGTGTCATGCAACAACCTCCTATATCCACACCTTCTTGTTTTCATTAAATATAATTGAATATTCCTGCTTTAATCCAATTTTTTTTTACTTTTAAATGTGTAAAGATCGTCACCGCTCTGTCACAGCAGCAGGTCTGTTACAATCAGAGAGCTGTGGTGAACCTTATGTTTTCTTTCCCCACATTTCTCT
>JAPZDV010000009.1:7218805-7253361 GCA_029814665.1 Acanthurus lineatus
TTTTCTTTCCCCACATTTCTCTGTTATAAAAATTAAATTAAAAATGTTTTGTTCATTAGAGGAAAGCTGCCCATTGGACCCAGCTTTCTACATGTGTGGTTAGAAGAAAGAATGAAAGGAGGGGGGTCATGGCCGCCCATATATGCAGACAATAAAAGGTTCAAATTCCAGGCTACTACAGCACACACAACCCCCTGTCCTAATTGAGTTATGATGTGTCAAAATAAAACACCATCATAATTTTCTAATCCTTTTTTGTTGATCAGTTGAAAACATTACAAAGCCCTAATCATCTCTATTGATTTTTATAAATATTTGTTTATTCTGAATTTGATTTCAGTAACACATACCAAACGAGTTTAAACAGAGGTAACTTAAGACTGATAAAGTTGTGGAATTAAAAAAAAAAAGCTGTTCATTTGCAAATGATTTCATTCTTTTTTTAATTACCCTTTACAAAGCATAGTCAGGGTTTTACAACAGATTCAGATGTTTGGCTTCTAATGGGGTTGTGGTGATCAACAAACCAAAGCCTGAGTAAAACAGATCTACTGGGCAATTTACAGCTATTAACATTTTAGCAAATGTCAAAGAAATTATTACAGGTATTAATATACAGCTATCAAGCCTCTTTTGATGAACTGCTTTAGGAATAAACACTTAAAATGTTGCATATATATATATACTTAAATTTTTTTTAAGAGGAAAGAAAATGAAAGTGACTGTTGTTGTTTTGAGCTTTCCTCTTGGTTGGCTACTAACACTTTAATTGGTGCCCTGCATTTGCTCTGTTGCTGTAGAAAGTGCAGCATGTTCTCCCAGTGGAGCTGCACACTGCAGGAGAACCGTGTATCTGGGTTTAATAGGGAGTCCTTGGTCCGTTTGAAATAAAGACATCCGTGTTTGTGGCTTATTTCAGCATAATGATATAGCAGCGTCCAGGGGGAACTAAGTGTAAACTCCTGACCTCCTGCCTCCACAGCGCCAGCAGAGATAAATTGTTTAGCCAGTAAGCCCGCAGGTACTTTCAGAGTCACTACAATATGCAGACCAGCGTTTCAGCATATTGCAGCTCAGTGGGTGGCAATGACTGCCATGTTTTCAATTGTTGACCCTCAATACCTGAACATAACCGTCACAGAGGGATTATCATTGTTGCATTTTGTTATTTCCCTCTCTTTTCTTGTGCAGGAGGTGATTAAACATTTCTTCAGACTTGTTGGAATAGTAGAAACTACAGGTAAAGTTAACAAAATGGTTAATTTATGTCTTATGTCACAGGTTAAATTCCAACAAAAATTTGTCTTTAATGAATCCGCGCAAAACAACTTCTACATGAGTCTGTTTAATTGTAGTATTTGCTGAAAGGTCATTAGGCTGCAGTTTACTACACTGAAACTGTTATACACACACACACACACTGTGATATACTGTAAAGACTCCCCACCGTGAAGGGACCCGCACTGAAAACTGAACAATAAAAGAAACATCATGTGCATAACCATTAGTGGCTGCCTTGCAGGCAATTTCTGTGGCTTCCTGTGATGTCCCTCCACTGTGTTCAAACAGATGGAGCAGTGTGATAATTGGCTTAAAATACACTGAGAGACTGACTCAGTTATGTCACGGCATACACATTGCAATAATTATCATTAAAGCAAATCTGATATTAAAGGGGTTAACGAATAAAGCCAGTATTAAAAATTACCAGCTGTCCCATTTCTATGATGTTAGCTATTTGGAAATGTTAAATTTCTGGAATATTTCCAATAAAAAACATTAAACAAAGCATTTGTAATAAATTAAAAGTCACATTAAATTCAAACATACCAAAGTAAAAATAAAATTGGCTATTTTGTTTTTAATAAATACAATTTTGGAGGAGAGCTGTGTAATTGCAGAATCAAATGCAATGCTGAAGTATCCAGAACAAATTAGCTTTCAGCCATGTTCTTCTATTTGACCGGGCCTCATTTACAGCAGCGAGCAGATTGTCCGCACCTGAGCTCATTTTCCCAGAGTGATTAAAATGTCACAGCCAAGTCTGTAATGCATCCTGACTTCAAGTTTCCTGATGAAACGAGAAGAAGACTGTAAATTACAACTGGAGAATTTAGTGTTGACTCTGAGTGAGAAGGTGCTAATCAATCAGAGCACTTCACTCAAATGTCACTTAATCAAGATGTTTTTGTGTGATAGTGTGAATTTTAAAGGGGTTTTTTTTCCTGCATACCGATAAAAATGTTAAAATAGTGATTATCCTGAAAGCACTTCTTGTGGAATTACAATCATGTCGATTTTCGAACTGCAAATAATCATATCCAAGCAGTTTTTTTACTAAAAGCACACAAGGTCCCACTTCCATAAAGACCCTCAATTTTATCTTCTAATTTCAGACGCTGTGTGCAGAGCTGGAACTTTCTTGGGGGCATAGGGGAGAGAAAAATCCTGATAGTTGGTTCAGACACCTGCCTCAGGTATCACATGTTCCCCTTCTGGTCCGATTCCTGCTATCTCACTAACAAACCTGAGAGTGAGGCTGCTGCTCCTGCCGCTGCTGCGGTGGTCTTTGAGTGAGCAAGGACAAATGATTTATCTCTGCTCATCACTTGAATTCTCATGTTCTTAATATGCAGCCATTAAAATCAGTTGTGGCAGAGCTGCCTTGCATGTGGAAGCTAATTCTGCATTCACCAGACAAATGAACATGAGCCTCAATGATAAAAATCCTCGATCAAAACAGTGTTTGTAGATATTACAGGTCCGCTGTTCCTCATTTACATCGCTTTAATTCAGGCGTCTTGGACCTTGTTGTCTGCGCTGCTCCCACTGACATGAAAGCATCCAGCATATATGGTCTTAAGTTTAATGATAATAAAAACTAACATCCTTTGATTATTGAATTCCTTGTTCTCTTTGGCTGCAGTTTAACAATCCTTTGAATGGCCAACCAACAACTACAGATATGCTCTGTTAATTTAAGTTCCAGCAGCATTGCAAAGGGTTATTGTGCATTAGTTTGGTCCTTACAGAGCGTTCCTGTGCAGAAGAAACCATAGAGGATACTCTACGGTGACTGCTCAGAGACACAGATAAGAAAAAAATGTTGTTTCTTATCAGACTTCATGACCACCATCACTCATGAACTCTAAATCCAGTGTTTATAACTGTGAGCCCAATGACAAAGGTCCCCTTTCTTTGACCGAGTACTAGTTTGACCCAAACCATGAGTTAATTCTGTACCTAAACTTAAACTATATTACAAAATTATAAACTAAACAATAAATTCAAATCATAAATATATTATTTCTCTTCAGAAGGCACAGATGAATAATGTCATCAGATCTGAAAAGGCTCTCATGTTGTTTTTCAGTGGGCTACTTTTCTTGAACCTTGCTAACTAGGCTACTTATCAATACCAGCACATAAGCTTTCTAGTCCTGGTGCGAGCTTCAGCACCCTGTCAGTCACTGGACACTTGTTTTCCAAATTGTGTCAGTTCCTTCGAAGATCTCCTGCAGCACTGTTGTTCTTTTATTGGTCATGGATGTATTAAGACATGAATACACCATCAAAGGTGGAACCCTCTTCTTTTCTATAAAAGCTGCTAACACGGTGAATATGTTTAAAAACCCCTCGTGGCTTCTTCACACTTATTTTGGCCCATGTGCACCAAGTCCTTTTCTAACCAAGCCAGTCAAAAACATGCACATCCAAGACTGAACTGAGCTCACTGACCTCCTGTTGGCTCTTGTTGGCTCCCCGTACATGCTAGACTCATGTATGAGTATTTCAAAAAAATTTCATTTATTTTCAAGTCAAAACAGAAGATAGACACAGGAAAACTGGACGAAAGCATTTTAAAAAAATAGCACCGTGTTGTTACTCTTAACCCTTTTTTTTTACTTATTCATAATTCATTTTGAATACGTAGCCTCTGGTTTCCTGGTTCCCTGAGATTTATCTGTCTTTTTTGTCTTTTTTTAAATATCCCTATATTTCAGTCCTCTCCATGTCAGACCCTTCAATGTCATGTGAGTGGTGGATAACAGGCTTATCCAGTGCTGAGACTCATTGGGAGTAAACAAACAGAGCAACAGTAAAAATCAATAATCAAGCAAAGTCGGCACATGTTGCAACTTCCTATGATGGACAAGGACTCACTTGGATTTTTTTTTTTCCATTCTGTATCCAAATGAAAACAACCAGCGTGAATGAATTTCAGCGTGAAATCTCTTGACTTAACACAACTAACATCTTATTCCCATGCTATGTTGTAGCTGCTGACAGAACATCGTTTCATGTGTTATTTTAAGCAGAACCATATGCAGCCTTTCACTGCATGTTTTCACATTGTTAAACCGGGTTTACCATGTGACGAGGTGAAGTTTTAAACCAGCACACACGGGATCACCTCATCAACACAATGTTCATCTCAGAGGATGGTGAAAATGCGCAGGGCTGACAAGCAAGATAACGAAGATGGTTTCCTCAGCACACAACCAAAGATGTGTTTTAGATTCTGCACCTGCACCTCCTGGAAAATGGCTGTGCGTTTGTTAGTGTGTAGCAAAGCTGTTTGCTTGAAAAGGTGCTGTTCTCATAAAAGATTAATAGTTGCCTGGTGGCCCTGAGGCACCCAAGCCAACAACTCGAGATTCATAAATAAAGCTAAATGGATCAATATTTCCAAGACTTCAGAGGTAACCTATGGCTACCCCTACCTTGAGAGAGAAAACTTCAAGAAAGGTTAGGTTTTAATCGAAGCCTTCCCCCAGTAATAATAAGGAAAATGTGGTATTTAATCATCAGAACTGTGTGGTAATATACCTAAAATCACATTCTGTGAAATAGAGAAATTCAGGTGCTATTTTTTCTGTAAACATAAAAGTAAAAGATCAGTTCTAATAGTACTATTTCGTAATCACTCTCACAAAACTGCACAGCTGATGCCACAGCAGAGTCCTCTGTCTATTCAAAGGAAACGGGTTACCAAGTATGGATGATCTCTGAGTTGTGGCCGAGGCATTCGATGTCTCAGCGGTCAACATCAGACGCTCATTAATCAGCTTGTATTGAGCCAAAGTGCCAAAACAGAATGACATATTACACAGGGAGAGAAAACTCACATGACAAAGATGACAAATAGAAACATTTGCCTGTAATTTGCAAAGCCATTATCTTGGCAGCATGATGATGATAATTATGATGCATGTTTGACTGTACAAGCTGTCCTGTCACCAATGAATATCTGATAAACACTTTACTTTCACATTGTGTTTATTTGGGTCTCGTCTGCCATTACTTGATATCTGTGTGATGACACTTCACACCTACAGTTTGCTTTTTAAACTCAATGAAATACAGAACCGTTTTCTTTCTGATATAACAGGATATCTATAGATCTGACACTGTTCGTTACATAACAAATATTAATGTCATTTAGCTTGTTATTTATTTCAAGTGATGAAGAATAACTAAGGACATTTAATAATGTACTCATGCACAGTTCTGAGGTATTTAAGTACTTTAAACTACCATCAGTTGATAAAATCACCACTTGTATCAGTTACAAAATTAAAATGCTGCATAATAAGTAATTTCATTTTAGGTAGTAATTAGATTTTTGCTTATACTTAAATTATACTTCTTTAACGTCTTGAAAGCAGGACCTTGGACTTAAAAAGGTGTATTTTCACACTATTGCATTACGATATAAAGCAAACATTACACTTTAACCTCAGAAATGATTTGAATGGGAACCTTTATTTTCAAATGTCAAAAAAATGTTACTTTTTTTTGCTTCCGTAACACCAAATTATGACAGATTTTGACACATAACCTGTGTTTCAGAGTTTTTGGTTCTCCCTTGATTGTTGTTTTGCAGTTAATACCTTAAATGCAACACAATCTAATGAAATATAAGTGTGTACTCTTTAAAACATGTTGACCCTAAGGCTGATTTTAATGTTTCGTTTTTGCAAAACAAGTAGAAATTCATCTTTATCTTTTTTAAACTATTATGAAAAAAAAACAGGTTTAAAAAATATTCCTGGACAGTAAAATAACAACTCTTGCAGATTCATTCATGTGTGTTTTTACTCTCTCATTTCTCTTCCAAGGGGACTAATGCCACGAACGCTCGACAGCCAGATCACATTAGAGAAGACTCCCAGCTACTTTGTCACCAGGGAGGCACCCAGACGCATCTCCAGCATGTCCCATGAGACCAAGCTGATAGTCGTGGTGCGTAACCCCGTCACAAGAGCAATCTCCGACTACACACAGACTCTTTCCAAGAAGCCCGACATCCCGACGTTTGAAGAGCTGGCCTTTAAGAACAGAAGTCTGGGTCTGGTCGACTCATCCTGGAACGCCATCCGGATCGGGATGTACATCCTGCACCTGGAGAACTGGCTGCAGTACTTTCGTCCGTCGCAGATGCACTTTGTGAGCGGCGAGCGGCTGATCACGGATCCGGCAGGGGAAATGGGCCGAGTTCAGGACTTTTTAGGGCTAAAACGAATAATCACGGACAAGCACTTCTACTTTAATCGAACCAAAGGCTTCCCCTGTCTGAAGAAGCCGGAGAGCAGCAGCCAGCCGCGCTGCCTCGGCAAATCCAAAGGCAGGACTCACGTACAAATCGAGCAGGAGGTCATAGAGCAGCTGCAGGAGTTTTATAGGCCATTTAATATCAAATTCTATGAAACTGTGGGACAAGACTTCAAGTGGGATTGAGAGTGGCATGCAGAAAGAGTTTTAAAAGTTTGAAAAAAGCTGCCTCTGGACACAAATATAAATGAGAGTATCTTCAACAAAATGTTTAAATGACAAGAGAATTGAACTATGTATAGACTGACGGAATTAATACAGAATATTATAGAACTCAGACATTAAAATATATTCTCCTAAATGGTTTTACATCATGATGAGTGTTTGTTTTGGTCATTATGCTAACAAGCACCATTTCTTTAACCATGTTTCTTTAACCACATACATTACATAAATCCACCAACAGGCAATCAGAATTAATTCATTAACCAAGTCATTTACCATTAATCATCCCACTGCCTCTCTGTCATTTAGCCACACCAATCCTACATTAATGACACTGCTTGAATATTCATCGCCTGGTTGCTTGTTTATTCATCATTTCCACTCAAAATGAACCACCAGCTTTACTGCTAAAATAAGCTCTCAACATCAAGTTGCAGCAAAATGTCAAATGAATAATAAAATCAGCCTGTCACTTACTCCGCAGTGAAATTTATCTCCTTGTTGTTGACAAAAGTTCATAGGCAGCAGTGACAAATTTGCTGAATAAATGTGCTGTAGCTGAGAAGAAAAACACAGCAGCTATATTAGGAAAGATGCTATAACACTGAGAAAGGTTTACCGTTTGTTGAACTCGACTTCAGCTCTTTCTGTGTCAGTATTTCTTTTTGTTGTGATCATTGAAATAAAAGGCGAAAGTCTGAAACTCAACAACCTATTTGAGATATTTTTTTGTCTTTCTTGCTTAGACGTGATTAAAATTAAGCAGCACACAAATACAGTCACTCAAATCAAACTGATGTCAGTCTGTGAGACACACATGCAGCTTTTCCATAAACTGATGAGGAAATCTGAGGCTTTCTAATATTTATTACTTCCCCTGGCTTTAAAGCTGTTTTCAAGTACAATCACATACAGATTCCTGGCCAAAATTTTAGGGAATTATTATCATTGAACGAAGATAATGTTTTGAGCATGTTGAAAGATAAGAAGCTCCTCAACAAATGCTGTCTGTATTTTTTAAAATTACTATTTTGATGGACTTCATCTTGTTATTTCTGAACAAATCTCCATGCTGAGCAGCTAGATAATAATAGTGCATATGTTCCTGAAAGCCAACCACATTGTCATTAGTAATTTCCACTGAAACTTCCAAAACTCTCTACAAAAAAAGATGATGAAATGCAGAAAAACAAGGAATCAGAGAAAAAAGTAATAAGAGCCGGGTTTACTTTCTATGTAAATTACTGTTCATTTTCACATCTTTATTATAATAAGATGGTGACATTCTTATTCCATACTGAGGCTGTTTCTGTAGAGACTAATATTGCTTTTACTGCTTTATGTTTTTGCTTGTGGCAAGTCTGTTTGTTTGCGGGCAGACACACACAACGAAAGGAAAATCTGAGGATTTTTCACCTATTTCTTGAAACAGTAAAATAGTCAGAATTGTAGCATTTTCCTGACTAATATTAAAGTAATCATAGTGGAAAATCATAATCATCATGTACCTCTCTTAATGTTTTTGTCCAAAAGTATCACAAACCCAAACCTGCCAGTAAAGGAATCATTTTTGACCATCATCCCTTTGACTGAAAATTTTTATCTTTTTGTTGTTTAACAGTTTTGATGTAATTAAATAGAGTAATTCATCCTCAGGACAGAGCACCTGTTGGAGATAATGAACCCTGTTAGAGATTTTACAAAAGCCCTAACTTGTAATTTACTGCTTTAACAGATCATTTTAAAATTTTCATACAAAGTAATGATCATCGAAGCAAAAGACCCTGGCTGAAAGTTGAATTAAGCTAAGCTGCAAAGTTAAGCTGCTTTGGTAATAATGTAACAGTATGTGGGGTATGAAAAAGTCTGTTACTTCTTCCATTGGTGGTGCACTCTCATTATTTAATCCTCTGCTGCAGGGCTGTGAATTGAGCGGCCCCGTCTCCTCTCACATAACATGCATATGTGACCATGTGACATTCTAAATTAATGAAATCAAATATTTTCTTGTTTTTCAGTGCTCTTTCAGTTAATGTATGTTGGCCAACAGCAGCATTTCAAATGGCCGTTTGTGATATTCCCTATTATTTTTTGATTAACCTGCCAATGCCGTCTGCAGCTGCCTGCTACTTAGTGCGACATCAGCAGACACGCCAGTTAAGCAATAAGCTCAACTTTATCTCAGCCCAGTTAATTATAACTTTCCCCCAAGAATGCTTAAGGCTGGATGACATGGCACTGAGGAAAAAAAAACTCCCACACCGCTGCCACCGTATGATACCCTGTGAATACTTTGATGTGTTATCTGTGCTGCATATGGCCACTTTCCATCTGACTTCTGCCGAAGAATATTAGGTGAACTTTTTTTTAAGGGAATATCCATGCCTTCTGAGCAGAACGCAAGATGCACGTTCAAAGTTCTTCACATCTTTTTCTCAAATGCTTGTGCTCATTTAATTTTTATGCTTTCTTGCTGTATCAAAGGCGCTGTAGACCTGCAAAGTCACACATGAAAACACGGTGTTTATTGATGTGGATAATGTATTAACTCCTCATTATGAAAGAAGAAAGTGTTCTTGGTAACTAAAAACTATCTGACTGACCAATCTAACCTTCAAAGTAAATACCAAAGAAGCTGTTGTAAATGTCATGAACTTTAAAAGACTCTGAGGTAAAATACACCTCTGCCACTCATCAGAAATGTCTAACAGTTCACAATAAAATCAATTACCTTGGAGACTATTTATTTTCCCTTTTATTAAATAAAGTGAAATAATGAGGCCACAGTCATATATGTGTTTTGCAGTGGCCTCTTACAAACTCCAAACATGTAGAGGTCTTTCATAACTCCTGCCTTGAAAACCTATTAAAATTCTAGTGACGCTCCAGCCCTGAAACTTCACACACTTTACAAGCTCTTGTCTGTAATCTCTGTATTGTTGAGATGACATCTAAAGAAAAAACTGCGGTGAACACACTGTGTCCCAGAAAGCACAGTAACTATAGGCTGCTTCAAGAAACGCACTGACATTAAAAATGCTCCAATTCGAAAAATAGACAAAAAAGGAAAAAGACTGAGAATATCTTAAAATGTTTACTGGCTCCTTGTACATAATGCATCAAATTTGCTGTTATTTGTTTTCTGGTGTCACTTGAAATTTCCAGATGTGATGCAAAGACATTTCTGCTTTGGCTCTTATGGGAATGTGCATTTTTTTCAAAAGGACTCTTTCCATTTTGACAGATTGTGTTGAAATATTTATATCGAGACAGTGTAATGAGCAAAAGCTATGGAGGATAATGAGGAACTTCTTTTTTTTCGAATGGACAATGAGAGGAGTAGGCTCCCCTTCAGATGATTTGAAACTTGGCAGCCACAGACCCCTCCAGAGAAAATCTCATTATATGAAAATGGCATGTGAGCTAACCTCTACCTGCATCATTGCATCATTTGAATATGTCATTATTCCACAAGGTTTCTGCAGGAACATGTTATATCTGTGTGTATCGCACTCTCAGATGTTCCTGCAAATTAAAATATGTACCAAAAGTATAAATTCATGTCTTCTGCAGATGAATATTGGTATTTTCTCAGGATGTGTCGATGTCCCTGCAAGGCTGCTTTACACTTGATGTAAAACAGATGATGAGCTCAGACTAATGAAAAGATCCCCATTAAGAAAAGCTGTGCTTCCTCTGAAAAAAAAATACAAGAAATAAGACAGCAACTCACACACCTTTTGTATATACGAGCACACACACCAAAAACCAATGTGAAAACCTTTCCCCTCACCTCATTTCCTTTGCTCTGTTGAACATGTGCTGCTTGCCTTACCTTCAGAAAGGTCAAGTGCAGAATGGGTCTCCAGGCACACAGGCAACTAATTAAGCAGCAGCGGTGGAAGATGCATACCAGCTCCCGGGATACTGCAGTGGTTGGTAGCCACCCTCAGGGGTAACCATCGCATTATGTCACATGCAAGCCAGGGAAGGATTTGCATTACATTGTTCTCATGTAAATATAAAGGAAATCTGTACTCTGGGGGTATAAAAGGCAACTGTATGACCAAAAAAAAATGTTACCTTCTACTTACTAGTCCTGCTTGCAAACACAAATCATCATAAAAAGGGTTACTGATGAAAATTTAATATAACATTTCTGCATTTTGACACTGTTGTCATGGGCAGGAAATGAAGTCAGCGATATAATGCATATTTTTGTTTGCAAAAGTCTTTACGTCTCTTGTCATTTTGTCAGCTGACATCTCATTAAAGGAGAAATTACTCGATAAGAACTTTGATGCCACTCATATTTCTATGCCATAAACTGTTATAAGGAAACCAGTGGAAACTGTGGGAGGTAACTGGTCCCAGTCAAAATATAGTTAGATGCGTTGGAATGCATAAAAATATGGACTATTGCTTTTACACTTTTGTTCTAACTCTGATTGAACAAATGTAGTATGTAGTGTTACTGAATTTTTAGACATGTTGGAGGGCAAATGTTTTTACTTTCACACAGAGTCGGACCAGCTGTTTCTTCTGTGTGTTTAAATGGCAACAGAAAGTCACGTTATTCACTCAATCATAGCAATACATGCTCTTCTTGTACCTCTTGAGGTTAAACCCGAGAAAGGGGGTTAGGTAACGGTTGAAAGGTTATACCCAGTGGGCCCAACACTTAATCCAGACATCTGGAAAGTCCAACAACAAAAGTTTTGAAAGAGCAGAAAGTTCGATTAAATAGTGTACACACTTCTCACAACACAGAAGAGCTGAAAATACTTGCTCACAATTTCTTTTTTTTTTTTAAATTTAAAAAGTCAATTTGAATCCAAAATAATTCACTTCCTTTAAATTAATAGAGAAAACTTAACATTTTACCAAAGGGTTGAAGGTTCCCTATGAGTAGGCTAGTAGATTATGTCGCAAAAATATTGACAGACACAAGAGTGGTATTAATCTTCATATTATTGGCACAAGAATTTGTGCCAATCGATTCCATTTTTTAGCTTTGTGATAAGCTAATACTTTCTGTTCAACTGCATCACAATGGTGTTTTGCTGTCAAATCAAACTGGAAGACAAATAACAGACAAACTGCAGCTTTGGAAACCACAAACCTCTTCGGTGTTGGCAGACGACTGCACTCTGCACACTGTCTTCCATTTAAATGTGGGATCAGAGAGAAAAGTCAATTCAGTGAACAGGACTGCGCCCAGGGGACCCCTGGAGGACAAGAAGGGGTATGCAGCGATAACAGACACCCTCTCCAGGACGCCTGATAAACGCAGTCAGTCTGAGTCTGAAACTTAGATAATTAAGTCCTTATTCAGTGGAGGAAATGTGCCCGACGGCGTGTTCAGGGGAGCGCAGCACAATAAGCAGCTCTGCCAAATGACCACCACTTACCCAGACTTCCACCGCTACGCTCATTCACGCCAAATCCCAGAGCCCGCCGGCCTCAGACAGAAACAGCTCGAGCACACAGATCCTGAAACTTTTCAAGCCCCAGCAGGTGGTGAGAACGAATAATACTTCACTCTGAACAATACCAAGTTCATTTTACTACAAAAAGGGGGAGAGTAAGCAGCTAATCTGAATCCCAATTACTAGAAATCACTGAACTGTCAGGCACATGCAGGGGCGGAAATTTCCTGTTTTCTGGTTGAAAGACGAGCTTTTGTGCTCAGTATGTGTCTGTCTGTTCTTGACCAGCTCAGGTTCATGGCTGTGAGCATTATACAACCACAAAAGGTTTACAGAAACTCAAAGTATTCAAACCTTCTCAGTATTCGTATTACAAGACTTATGCTACTGCTTGGCTTTTTGATCAATGCCTCACGTTTGTGTTGCTTATTCAGCCTTAATTATTAATGTAAGGTTGAGATTTATGGAGGCATCTCTAATGACGTGGAACCATAAAGCTGTCGTGATTGTTTTCAGGGCGTGAATAAAATGCAATCAGTATAGCAAACAGGGATGGAGGACGTGCTCTGTTGATATAATGCCTCATTGACCCTTAATGTGGAGGCATTTTTGGAAAAAAAAAAAATTGGTGAATCATTCTTGAATATAACTCTCTGTAATTGTGGAACTAATGGCCTCACTTTGGAGAACAGGAGACAATAATCAGAAAAAAAAAAGCCTCTGAGATTGCTTCTGCCGGCCTGGAATAGATTCTCGGAGGGAAATTATCATAGATTTAAGCGAAGCTCTTCACAGTCACATTGGCGCTGGTTTTGTGTAATGTGACTTATCAAAGCATTTCCATTGTGTCATTACTTTCATGCTTTCAGAGAAAATGGGCTCATTCGCTCAGTATCAGTCTAACTCCTTCTCTTGTCTTCCAGCATTACAAGCCTCAACCCACATATGAAATATTTTAAGCAGGGCTGTAATTAAAATACATACTGGGAGGGACGCGGCAGCATCTCCCGGTTCCCTGATTGATGTCCAGTAATGAAAACGCAAGACGATCCAGCAGACAAATGATTAGTCAATCAGCGCCATAAGCAAGAATACACAGTTGTCTTCTGATTATCAAGTGTTGTCAAGCTGGGCCAAATTTCAAGGATGGACAGGAAATGATCAGAGGCAAAGTAGGGATTGCCCTTTCGCCACCTTCAGGAACAAAATATTATGTGGGCCAGAACTTAAGAGGAGCTTTTGTTGTTCTGGTTCATCCAGATACGTTGGTCTCTTGTAACTGGGATTGAAACCAGTTGGAGTGGAAGCCATGTCAGACTAAAAATGGAAATGAAGTTTGACAAGTTGACAATTCTGCCTGATATCAGCTCCACCTCTGGCCCCCTCCTGCTGGACTTTTCCCTTTCCCACCGTCATTCTCAAGAAACAATAAGCCTTTTTGAATCTATTCAAGACTCAAAGAGTAAAGCAACACTGAATGAAAATTTGAGCTGCCAACACGGGTCTTTAAACTTTTAAATTATTCTACATTATAAGACTAATTGGGTCTTTATTCAGTTGTTTTTGATGAAGTCCTTAATTGTTTCTCTGCCTGAAACTGTCCCTGTTTTTCTGATAACAGTGAAATCACTGATTTTGTATTAGATATTTTACTCGTAGTAAGAGCAAATGTTTTTTTGTTGTCAAGAAATTACTCCCACCCTAAAGGAAAGATGGGTCATCCATCATCACAGACACGCAGCTCATTTTGACACCTCTGGAAAAGCTCTGCTGAGGGAACCAACAAATGAAAATGGTGTGTTAATGCACCTTTAAAACAACACTCTCCCAGCCTGTAATCTTCTCGGTAAATTAGAGAAAATCACTCACCGAGCATTTACCTCGGAACAGTTCTCGTCTTGTGGCAGTACAGTAATTTACATCTGAATCGAATTCATATGCTCTCTCGCAAATCTGAGAAAAAGGTAAAAGACGTAACAAGGCTCGTCTGCTCTGTGGGCCTGTAAGACGGGCACAGCTTAATGGCTTGTGGTTGGCAGAGGCACTCTAAAGCTATATGGGAAGGCAACAAAAGAATCAATCTGAAATGCATGACAAGTTGCTCTACACGGGTTCAAAATGTAAGAGGATTATTAATGTTTGCTGACAAAACTGGGACTTACAGCGAGCTCCATTGGAGCTGTCAGCCTTTGTGTCTTACAGCATCAAAGTTACTTGAGCGGTGAATCGTTAAAACTGGTCCATCAACAAAATTTAGTCCGAACCAACTGAGTGAAATGACCTTTTATTATAGGCAGGCAGTTGCTAAAACCATAGGAAGTTTATTATACCGGGTTGCGAGATTTGGACGCTGGTACATGTTCATCATCAGAGGAGGTGATGAAATGACTGAGATCAGAGTTCAGGGTGTGATCATTCATTTGGGACGTGTTCAGTCCCAGTGAATAGTCAAGCAATTATAGAGACCTTTCTGAACTCTGCAGTAAACAAATATTATAAAGAGACAAAACATCTTACAGGGCAGAGCTGCAGCTCCGCACTGGATTTTTCTGAGACTGTGTTGGGGATTATTATAATGTTAGCACCACACTTGTGTTGATTTTCAGCGTTGAGTGATGACTTACCACAAAAGTGTCAAGAACAAGTGTGTGCAATTCTGTTTGCTGCAGATTTTTTTATTATTTTTTTATTATTTTTTTTATTTTCTCTCTCTTTCTCTCTCTCGAAGTCGTGCTGGTGCTTTGACACAGACCGGGATCATCGTTCGACTTTGAAGTGAGTGTCTTTTTCTTTTAGACACGCCAACGCTTCTACACTTCTTCAAGGGGCTGAAGCTGAAGGTTTTCCGAATGTGTTTTTTTTTCCCCTCTCACTCGCTCTCAAAACGTGTTTTTCTCCGTGTGCTGCAGCTGGCTGTAAGAATCAGAACACTTCAGAAAAAAATACTCCAAAATTCAAGGACTACATAGGAGTTATGCCTGTTTTAGGTCATTAAAGTACAAATCACAATTATTCTTCCTGTCTGCTGTTTTCCCAAAGACTTTATCATGCGTAAGGTCTGTTTTTCTTACTTTTCACACAAGCAGTGGTCTCAGTTAAAGTTTTTTTTTTTTTGGCATAAAAATAAACTTTAAGAGAATAATTTGAACTGGAAGGTTCATGTTTTTTGCCCAAGTCTGGCTTTACTTTTTGTCAAAGATACATTATCATATCAGAGTAAAGCAGATAAAAACATGGATTATTTTAAATAACTCCCTGTGCCGGTGCGTTCGTGTGCTGCTCTCGCTAAAAGTTCCTGCAAGAATGAAAAGTCAGTAGTTGAACAAATTTGCATTTATTATTGTATAAAATGTTGCCAGAGAGGGAAGTGGAAAAAAATAATAGTAGGAGAAAACAATGAGGACAAAAATTAGGTTTTGAATAGGGTTGTATAAATTTGGAATTTGTCATGAAGGTTGTTTTCATTCATTTCATTTGCAGTTTATATGCAGGAAGCAAAAAGCCCTCTTAGAGAGCAGAAGGAAAGTGAAGGATTTGGCATCAAGTCAGTCAGACTAGGAAGTTTTTGCTGATTTTAAGGCACATCCACAGTCTCCCCCTAACCTTGAATGAAAATGTGTGGGTTTCATTTTTCTTGGCCATGATAAGACGTCCTGTACTCTTGTCCAGAAAGGCGCTGACCCTGAGCAGGAAGCAGCCGGATGCACTAAGTTCTGCACAACTACAACTTGTTATTATTTTGCTCTTCAGCTTTTAAATAGTCACGATGTCACGTGTGCATGTGTAAGCATAAGTGTTGCTGAAAGGTGGACTTTGTTAGCACTGATCAGACCCAGGCTATCTGTTTCTAAGCTAAGCTAAGCTAAGCTAAATATCTCTTTTCTCTGCTTTTTAGACTTAGGCATCAGTGGGTTTTTGTTGTTTTTCCATTCAACTCATCGGAAGAAATGACTTACGTGCTTAAAAACTTTTGTCCAAATAATATAATACTTTTAAAAACATTGCCACCAAAGTTATAATTAAACATTATCAACAGTTTTGCTTTCTGGTTGTAATTTATCAGGTGATTAGTTAGCACTAACACATATTGATGCTCATGGAGGAACTGTGATTCGTCCCCAGTATAGGGCAGGTGCAACACACAAAAAAAAGGCTCAGTTCTTTACATCAACAGCATTACAGGGAACTAAGTCGAAATGTAAGTAAAGTTTATGTATTTAGTGCTTTAAAACAACTCAGAGCAGCTGTGTTTAAAAGAGCTGTTGACAAAAGAAATTAGAGCAAAGCACAGGAATAAAAGATGTTTTTCCTTTTTTTTCAGAACCAGAGTGCAGCAGAGCAAATAAAAAGTGGAATGATGTGGGTGGACAGGTGTGATTTATGGGGCCAAGCAAACACAGTGTGTCCGAGCTGCTTGTTAAATGTTCCGAAAATGGATAGTGGCCTTTCAAAAAGCCCCGGACTCTGTCATGCATTCTTGCACTGACGAGAGCTCAACCTCTTTGCCAAAGACTCCCAAGACAAAACAGTGTGTCAGAACTGTGGCCCCACATGGTTCATCATGTAAAGGTCACACACACTGCTGCAATGGAAGGCCTGATGAGCATCCGAAGAGGAGGCCATGTTAAAGATGACAGGAGCTGCTGGACTCAGTTTGATATAGACTATTACAAAACACTTAGTACTTTCAGCCTGAGTAAACCATATTTCACACTGTAATGTGCTGTTTTATCCTACTTTTTTTTAAAAGGCTTAGTGTGTAATTTCCCCCTTATGTTGACCTTGAGCTGGCCTGCCAACTCAGTCACAGATAACACGCCAAGTTAAAACTCAGCATAATGAGTTTTATGTGTTTAATGAGTCAGGCTGAAACGCTGACATTATCATCCTTCAGCTCGCAGTCAAAAGGCTGCATCAGAGGCTTCCCTCGAGACAAGGCATTGTTTAAAGGACCTGTTCACCCAAAACACACAAAAATAACTATTATCTGCAGTTAGTGGGGATAAAAAAAGAAAAAGGGCACCAGCTGCATGTGGCAGCGACACCAATGTGCAGAAAAAGTTATGATGCATTTATGGTAAAACAGTCGAATCCCTGGTTAAAGTTAAAATGATGTGACTGAGATATAAAGTCTGACTGTTGCACCTCTGGAATAAAAACACACGCAGCTAATAACTGTTTGACCATTTAAGATGACTCCAGCTTTAGGAGTTTTAAACTTTTTTAAGAAATCGGGATTCATAACACGCGTTTGGACAGTCTTCAGAGTTTCTTCTCTCAAATGCACTACAAGATCTGAAATAATGGCTCTTCACACACTACAGAGTTCTATTAAGGTTATCTCTGCAGAGGGATCAGTGCTTTACCTCATATGGTCTCGTAGGTGAACTCACGGGGAAGCAGATGTAAACAAAACGGAGAAAATGCAGTGCAACAAACGGCTGTAGTGTTGCTTTGCAGTGAACAAAAAAAAACTAAAGCAGAAAAATAAACAAGTCTGTTTAACAAAATGATTGGACACGCTTTCAACACAGGTTGTCTACTTTTCAGCAAGAACCGAAGGTGAGAGTTTGACTTTCTTTTTTATCTCTCAACAGTAGTATGCTGGCTAAAGTTAGCCTCAAAGGCTAGCAAGTCATCCGTTGCTTGGAAACACAGCTGCTGTGTGTTTGATATGATCAGGGCAGATCTGATGGGACTGCGAGCAGGTCAGGAGGTTCAAGGCTCTCAAACTGCTCATATTACCACATGATCTTGGCCAAACTGCACCAGCCAAGATCCCAGACCAAATTTCTCATCCAGTGGTTGGGAGGAGTGTATCAGGATTAAATTGGCCCCAAACTCCTGTAGTCTGAGTCCTGCTTCAGATGCATACACTATTTTTCCAACATACAGAACAGCCTATGTGAAACTCCATATTTTCTCCACTAGAGGGGCAGAGTAGAGGAACTTGTATCTTATTTTCTCCACTCCAAGCCTCCCAGGAGTCCACCAGTTTCTGGAGTACAACAGTATATAACCATACTGGTAGTTTTAATGTGATTCCCTAAAGTTTCTGCAGAGGAAACATCTGCTGACGCCTGGACGCAGCAGAGAAAAGCAACAGGTTTGAGCTACTAATAATGTTCTTATTTCTGGGAAGTGATTCATAACACTGAGATTCCATTTCAAGTGTCAGAGTTACTTCTGATAAGTGTCTACTTAGAAAAAGTGTCTACTTTCTCAGTGCAAAGATGCTAATATGTGCGTTAATGATGACACTGAAGGCTGACGCTTACTTACACTTCATATTTCCAAATATTACAGCAACACTGTCTGAAAGGCAAAACAGGATGAGTGTAATCTTAGCAAATTAGCAAGCTTGTACAAAAATATAGACATTTGAAGCTTTTATACTTAAGCAATTTAGCTGCCAACATAATGAGTGGACTAAATAAGTCATATTCATAAACAATGTGAAGAGCTTGTCTGCCAAAGCTTCAGCACTGCCATGACTGCAGGGGTTATCTGTAAGAATGAAATGATAAAAACTGGAGCAAAAATGTGAAAAAACAGTCCACATGAATCATTTTTTATCACTGGCATTAAAATATAATGATTGCATATGAGAACAAACAGCTTTGTGTTAGGATGCCATCTCTGCAGATCTTTGTATTATTCAAAATAGATGAGAGTGTGATAATGCACTGCCGGGGTTATGAAATGTCACTGAATCAGCAATGTTTGAAATCAGGAGCCTTCAGTCGAACCGCCTTAAACTTCAAAAGGAATCAGCGAAGCACTGTAGTTTTTGATCACTGAGTACAATTGATCTTTAGCGCTCAAAGAATATTTTTTGCTTCAGGTTTTTCAAACAATGTTGTCCTGAAGTGTGTGATTGTAATATCAACGCCAAGAGAGATGCAAATAACTCCCTGTGACAGCACAGTACAGTATCTGCTGGGATTTGTGTGTTTTTTGACTATAAGTTACCCATTTCCTGTACAGGTGCACTCAGTCCCTGACAGTCTGGATTAAAGCAGTTGGATGGACACTTGGCAGGTCCAGTTGGTGCTATAAGACGGTGAAGGTGGCAGCTTTATTTATATGTACAAGCTTACAGGTAACAGTGAAATTCATGCATTTAGATACATGTCAAGCTTTAGCAGTTTAGTTTTAAAAATCCCCTCAAATACACTGTGCACAGACTAGTTATTTCTCAGACAACTGTGCAGAAAAAAACAAAACTGCCCATACAATACATATTTCTCTTCTAATTATTCTGAAAATCTTCATAAATGCTCTCATACACAGACTTCATGGACCCTCCAAATACTTCTTCTGGTTAAAACTTGCAGTTTTAAAAAAAATCCTAATGTGTTCTTGCTGCAGAGGGACTGTAAAACACCATGTGCCTGTTTTTAGACTAAGACAGGAAGAACAGGACTCACATGTGTTTGCAGCTCTAATTAACAATTACAACAGTGTGTGTATTTATTTCCACTGCAGAGAAGAGAAAGGAATTTATTGTGTAAATTGCACCAAACTGAGAGTAAGAGTGTGACAGTGTTTGAGTTATTTCAGTGTTCTGTGTAAGAGGGAATGTCAGTGTGAACAGAAGTTTTTTTTTAAGTGTAACAAAGTCCCTGCTTTAACTCTGACAACCAGGATGAGCAGCTGGGATGAAAGTTCTGTAAACTTTTTTTGACAAAATATATGCTCGCAGAGCTTTGTTAGCATGGTTAGCTTAAGTTGTTTCTTACAATATTGCCCACTAGAAGTGAATGACAATAACATTTCAAATCAGAGTGTGTGCTAAATCAGAATATACCACCGCAAATAGGTGGTCGTTTAATCTAAAAGCAGTTAATGGCCACAAGGTGGGGCTGTTGGCATTATGGTTCAATCTGCAAATAGAAAACTCAAGTAATAAGTGTAATTCTTTAAAGACAACAAAATAGTAGAAATATAATTTTATATTGTAATTGTAGAGGTAGAAATGTGACACACACTTGTGTAATGTGGCTGTATGTACAACATTCCCAAATTTGGCTTCAGTCTCAGCTGCAGCAACCACAAGAGGTTTCTTTTGCCTGTAGTCTGAAGATGTTAAATGCTCTTTTTTAGTCCCATTACATCTCTGTCTGTGCACTTGCTGGTAGCTGGTAGATGATGCAGTGTCATCCATCTTTCAGGGTGAGGGAGTGTGTGAGTTATAGTGTCTCCAGAAAGTGTTTCAAGTCAGGGTCAGGGACTCCACTTCAGTCCAGAGGAGAACTTCACAAAGGTCACTGAAGTCAGCCGCCAGAGTCTCTGGCCTTTATGACAATGGGTTGGATTTCGTCTGGAGGCAAACCTGGCTGACTCTTTTGTGCCAGAACTTCCAGTCCAGAAACAAAGAGCTTCTGGCAAACTCACTGACAGTTTTATCATCAGTGCTCAACATGCTCGGAAAGTGAGACAGGCTGGAGGAGCTGTAAATCCACACACCACAGTCTGTGCACCAAACCCTCACTCCAGTTGGTGAATATGAAAATGCCTGAAGTTGAGTGAGAGTTTGAGCCAAACCACTCAGAAACCAAAGACATTGTCTCACCATTTACATCAATTAAGAATCCATGCGATGTATTATGGAGTGAAGGTTTTAGACTCTTAAACTCAACACACACTGAAGCACTGGTACTCTATGAGGACAAATAAAGTGGACTGGTCCTTGGTTTCATATCTCAAAGATGCAGATCTGGTTGAAGGATGCTAATCAGCGAGTAATTGAATATTTATGTGTCACACAAACTGGCCTGAAGGAACAATCACAAGGCTCTGCTGCTGCTGTAGAAATCAGATAGCAGCTCTCTGACTGCTCACCAGACACACACACAAGCTGCTCATTTGCACTGGTTTCACACTTCTGATTGCACAAGCGGTGTGACTTGCAGCGTTCATGCTGAATTTATGTGTTAGGTTGTGGTTTTTTTTTTTTTTAAACTGGTGTATCCTCACTAAAAAAAAACCCTGGCATCCTTCCTGTTGAGAGGAGAAACTGCTGCTGACTCCCACAAAGAGGAAACCAGAGGCTGGGAAGCTGTGCTGTGAGGATGTGAGGGAGGTACATGGGATGCTTTATCATGCACCGTGTGGCCCCACATGGGCTGGAGAGCAAAACTGTCAATTCCTGATGCTCACCAGCCCCCATACTAATAATCTCCATAGCTGAGATGGAGGGGAGACATTTAACAAGTTTATAAGATGCAACCAGGAGAACCCATGGCAATATTTTGCTCTGATCAAACACCTGTTGCAAAAAAAAGTTTGACCGATCGGAAACACGTGAATGAAGAAAGTCCACATCAAACATCCAGCACTCAAGACGGTGAGTCAGAGTCATAAGAGGCGGATGGGAATTTAAAATCAACACAAAAATGTCAGAATTTACACAAACAAGTTATGTCTCAGCTTGTTTTTCCACCAGTGACGAAGAAACATATCAGTACTTGTAATAATGATGAATACTTTCTAATTGCAACTATTATGCCTCCCATTACAAGAACATTCATCCTTATTTGAATATGGGATTTCCGGAGGCTAATGGTCATGATTGAGCTTAATCACCCAGCAAAACGAGCGTCACTGAAACATTTCCAGCTTCGTAGTTGCATCTTACTCAAGTGAGATTTTAAAATCCCCAATTAACCCCTCATCTCATTCAGCCTTTTGCAAATTACTATAAAGCAAATGGGCCTTAAAACTGTTTTATCTTCATAAGTAGAGATACTTTTCACTTTGGATAAATGCTCGTGTTAAATACCAAAGAGGAAAGCATGTGAGTAATCAATTTATACGATATATTTTATCACCAGTAAGACACTTAATTATAAATATATAAACTGAAAGTGTTAGTTTTAAACCCAATTTAAGGCTAAAAAAAGGCTATAGAGGTATTTAATGGGTTAATGTACACTTTAATGTAGTTATAAGCACATTTAACAATTATTTTGCCAACAAATATAACTCCCCATGTGGAAACCCATTGATGGAGTAGGTGCTACATTATTATGTAATAAAACATTTATTAAATTTCTCTATTTATTATACTAGATAAGTAATGTCCAGCTGTGTTTCTAGTGACAAAACGTGTGAGGCCAAAACATGATCTTCTCCTCACCCTCACAAATTGGTTTTTGTACTAACATCAGAGCTTAAAGGTTTAATGTAGAAAACATAAAAGAAAAAACTTTCAACAATTTGTGGTTTGAAGAAACAACATAATTCCTTTCCACTGGGTTGTAAAAAAAACCAATGCATTCTCACCACAAACACCTTTATTATAACTCTGATTATGGATGTAATTTATTTTCATTTTGCTTTAGTGTCCAATTACAGTTATTATAACAGATTAACCTGTGTGGCTGCAGGCAGTGTGAGCGGTTAACAATAAAACCTCATTATCTAAAATTAAAGGCTGCATCAGAAAGAAGAGCGGGGCATATTTATTCTGCGGTGTTGATATTTTCTTAAAGCTTGAACTGATGCTTGACAGGCATTACGTCTCCTTTTAGGAGTACAGAAGATGAGAAAACACTCCTTTCTTTCACACAGCGTCTCGCTCCAGTGTAGCAGTGAAGAACGGCAACAGTCTGGTAAATAACACGTCCGAGTGACACGCTGTTTGTTGGCGGGCCGAGGAGCGAAGGCGGATGGGCCACTGCCCCCAGAAAACACTCGAGTGTGTCCTCACCTCAGCTCTGTCGGATTGAAACTGAAAACAAACATGAATCAAGACACTGAGGCAACAGTCTTATTTAAGTAGACAGACTTCTCAGGCTGCCTTCTCATTGATTTTCTTTTTTATTAAGAGTTTGTGTCTTTTATAGAAAAGGGATGAGTGCCGGTTCTTGTCCAGAAGATTCTTTTCACTGACCAAGAAAAGCAGCATCGTGTCTTGTATAATTCAGAGAAATCCTCAGCTTACTTTATGTTCAGGGCAGTGTGCAGAGGGATGCTACAGCTCCCTGTAAACACTCTGGCACTGACTAATTGCTGAAAACGTTTGCAGGATTAAGTACAGTCTGTTTTTTTGCTGTAGCCAATAATTGATGGATTTGAGATCATTACATTTAACGATTGTCTTTTTTTTTTTTTTTGCAAAGCCAAGTACATGAGCTTTTCATAACACATCAGCCAACTGTTGTGTGAATAATGTGTGAGATTTCGATGTAAGGCTCACATCCTGAGAACACTAAAAGCACAGCTGCGGTCTGGCTCATGAGTCCTCTTGCGAGAAATGAGCTCAAACAAAGACTCATTTTGAACAATATAGGCAGATGCATTAAGTATCAGTGGGCTGTAAAACTTTCCTGATGCTACAGCAAACTCCCTGCTGCTCGGCAGATAAAAAAGATTTAGATCTAATTCACATGACAGCCTTGTCCACACAGGCTGCTTCTCCTTATTCATTATTGAGTAAGATGATGTGCATCACTAATAAACTCACAGCTGGGTAAACTTGTATTTATTCCTGCTTTCACTACATACAAACCAATCAAAGGGCAAATCGCTGCCAGCAGAATAAAATCAAATAGCTTCTGCTGAACCAAAACAGTCAGGGGATAGAAGCTCTCTCACTGTGAAATGATAAAAATACTCCTGAATCCATGTTTGCTGACAGGAGAGAAGATCAATAACAATCAAGACTCTGATTAGACAAAAGGGCCTATCTTGTTTGGATTGCCTTACATCAGATCATTGCAGGTATTCAGGCTTGTGTGTTACGAGTGTGTGGACAAATAAAGAAAATGTGTCGCCTTTAAGTAAGTAAGTGGTAGCTAAAATAAAGTTTCTTTGCCTTTGCTGTTAGGAAAACAAACATTTTTCTAATTTAAACTTAAATGCTCACAGGGGGATTTTTTGCTATTTGGTGAGTCATTTTTAGCTGCTGAGGTATAGAATATTATAATCTGCCGTATAGCAAGAGTGTTTGATTTAAACTGCAGGAGTCTCACATGCTCACCTATCCCCCCTATACAGCCGCAGAGTGTGAGGATCAGTTCATCCATAGCTGCTGAGCGAAGGAATATTCTCAGAGATCCAGAGCGACTTTAAAGATGGTGGCAGATCAGCCGAGAACTGCAGATGAGAGATGAAAGGATGGAGGGAGGGAGGGAGAGATGGAGAGGGAGGACCGGAGCAGAGACAGACAGAGATTGAGCGAGTTGAGAAGTTAATATCTCCCACACGACATATCCTGCATATCACCCAAGTGAAATAACAGCAAGTCCATCAATGCAAATATGCACAATTACTGCAAAGTGTTGAGCTACTTGATATTTTAAACATGTCACAGGGATTTGCAGCTTGAACCTGAGACTCAGAAAAAGCTGCCGCTCATCTTGTGAAGGGATCTGCCTAATAATCTTTGCAATATTAAAAATGCATTTATAATTCTGCATATTGGAGAAGGAGGATTTCATCTCAAACAGGCTTAAAATTGAGCAACCGATTAGAAATTTGAGGTTTTTTTAAAAAAAAATAAAGGTCCCTGCAGGTTCTCCTAATGCTTGAAAAACTGTTCAGAAAACTGCTCAGTGATTTCAGTGTATTTACCATCCTTCCCTCATTAGCATTCGTTTGCACTCCGTAAGGTCATTAAAGTACCTGACGGTGAATCCTAAAGCGCATTGTGTTCTTGAGCAGATTTAAATAAATAAATTGCCGCAATTAAACATAAACACCAGTTCGACTTCAGCCCTCAAGCTGCGAGCCATATTTCATGCTACCTTCATCTATTCAGCCGCTGTGTGAACAGAAAATAGATACCGTATTACCATGTACGGCCATGTTGTTCTCAGCAGCTCACACTGACCTCCACGTGCTCCGTCTCATCCAAATAACAGGGTTTTCTATTTCAAATACTCCCAGCTGTCGTCTCAGAAACTAAGGGTGTGATGAGCTATCAAATATGATTAATTAAAAATGACACAAACATCTGCTTTTCTAATAAAGAATATAAATACAAACCTGATTACAGACGCATGGAAGCAACCTTCCATCCTCCTTCAAGCAACGCTCTTGTCATCTCAGGATCATTCTTTGTGGTTATTTATGATTGAAATATTCTTATTTGCCGACGTTGTTTTGCTCATTATAAAGAAGTGAGCGTGCACCTCACTTTCAAATACACTTCTCTGTTTTCTTTTGGGGAAACAATATTATAATACTAGAAGTGATTTATGACACAATAAACTCCACTGAAAAAGACTAAATAAGGCTTTATAATCATTGCCTGTGGAGTTAGCCTATCAGAACAGTAAGCAAGCGCAGTATCTTAGGCTAAATAATTTCCACTTTTGCATGCACGGCCATCTTAAAAGATAAATCATTCCTACAGCCTCTTCAGCTTTGCCCGATGACAACCGATTGTGTTCAATTCCCACTTTCCTTCTTTATTAAGAGAACGCAGTACAGGTCGGACCTGACAGCAGACTGGTCTCTGAAGCCCCCGCATAACACCCTCCACTGCCACTTCCTGCCCCTAAATTGAGATTAATTACTGAACAGGCCAATATGCTGAAATTGGAAATTATATGCTCCCAGGAATAGAGCTCTATAGATGCTTCGTCTCAGTTAGTGGAACAGCTTTTAGATTGCACTCGCATATTCTTATGCTGAGCACAGCAGACGTGGGATTGACTGTCTCGCTGTTTTCTGTAGGCCTCACAATACCTGGCAGAGGGGTCTCAGGATATGATGACACTGGTTAAAGCACTTTAATTGCATGTCAGTTGAGGTTTAATTCCTTTTATCTTTCTAATCAGCCGTCACACAGCGAGACAACACGCCGCATCCCTCTGTGTGATGTGATGCACATCTGGATGTGTGACAGGCCCCGTAAAATCCAGCGTGAGCAGACATGACTGACAGCATTTTCAATGTTTGCTAAAGGATGCATTGCTGAGCTGTTATGTCAGCTTGCAACAGAGATGAAGGAAGTATTCAAGAACTTTTTTTTCCCCAGCCCACTCTGGGACAGCAGAATGTGAACACAACATTGATATATCATCACTTTGTGTGTTGGTATAGAAAACTTCTTGGCCAAAAGTTGCTCATTAGCTTCTACAGTTAAAAAGAGAAACTTTATTACTCAATATTAGATGTGTGTCTGGACTACTAATATTAAATCTCTTTTTGATCTGTTTGGGTCAGGAACCAACTCTAACAACTCCAACACTCAACAGCTTTTTTCATTCATGTAGCTGCTTGATTCTCCACTTTGGTCACCAGCTTTCTAATTGTGTCTGTTTGTCGTTCGGTGCTGAGCAGGTAGTGTTCATGTGGTCACAGTGGACAACAGAAAAACTAACACTATATGTCAGTGAGAGCAAACCAGGACATTTTCTGGTTCCAGCATCCATTCTGAGAGGATTTGCTGTTTTTCTCTGTTTAACATCATTATGAATAAAATATTCTGAGTTTTAAACCTGACACAAATCAGACCACAGACCACCATCTGTTAAAATTTTGACTTTAAAAAGTGTATGAAAGCTAAGACCAAAAAAGACATACACTCTTTAATTATACAAATTATGGACAGAATTATAGTGAAAATAAATTGTATTTTTTTCAGATAACCCTTAAATCCCCAAAAAGACCCCTCTTTGAGAACCACTGCTCTATAGTATGTAATTAGATATCACTGGCTAGTAATCATCTGAGGTGAAAATGTTTTGTCAGGGTTTCAGTCTTTGCTTCCTTCAGGAAAAATGAAATTTCATGGGAACACAACTTCACTCTTTTACTTTGGTTGTTTTATTAAAGTTTGAGGAGTTTTAAGTGTCAGGATATCTGCTGCAAATCTTGCATCACATTGCACATCACATAAGTGCTGCATGTTTTTCAAGTTCTTTAAAGTCTGTTTTTTAAGGGTTTTAGCTGATGTTTTATTCAAACTGATAAAAAAGGAAACACGTCTTCCTGCAACAAAGCTGCTTTTAGTTTCATTGTTGTCACAACCAAATTTGCAATTTTACATATAGCAGTAAAAACATGCACACCAAAATAGGAACACAAGTATAATATATCTGGTGTTTTTTTGCCTTCACACTTGTATTCACACTATATCTCACTGTCAACTACCGGCTGCAGGCTCTTCTCTGCAGCCATGAGAGTATCAGCATCAAAAGCTCCTCACGTATTTGAGGAGAAGCTTCGACCATCTCAGTCACACAATCTTTCACCGTGAACATCAGCGGAGGAAAACTGATGCTGAGAGTTAAGAGAGAGGGCAGGGAAAGGGGAGGGACCTGGTGTGTTATGTAATGTGAGAACCTCATTGTTTAACATGCAGCTCTGTGTGCTCTGCAGGCTGTGAAGCATTGTGACAGACTGTGTTCCATTCTCTCGCAGAGGAAGGATGATGGGCAGCTGGTGGCTGCAACCTGCTCCTTCTCACATGCCAGAATCTGACAATTTTAACACATTCGGTACTGAAGGAGGAAGGTTCTGCACACTCAAGAACCTTTTAGAATGCATGTCTTCTTGTCTAAGAGTGTGGTCAAACACCCAAAAAGATTACATTGTGTGTTTTCCTCGATGGAAAATGTCATGAGGTCAAAAAAAGATGTGAAGGAGAATAAATAAGGAAGACACGACGGTGCTAGAATCCAACTGCACTTACACAAGGCTGCGTATGTTAGGCGGATGTTATAAAAAGTGTGATGCAGTCTTACAGCAAAGAGAGCAGCAGCATGACAATATCAATCATGTAGAATACAGACAGAAGTGCTGTTGTGATGTAAAAATCTTCTTTGATATGATGTAACTCTACAGTTGTGTGGTTTTACTCTGAAGTGTATGAACAACACTGCAGACCGGTGCCTTCATCATCTGCTGATTGTGATCTTTTGAACTTTTGCATATAACAGCTGAAGAACCACCACACAACTCAGTAAACACCTCAAAATGTTGACTTGATTGTGGTTTGAAGCTGCAGACTGAGGACGTGTGATTTGACAAGTTGATCGTTTGTTTTTGTTGAAACGGCCAAATGGTGCGTCAATTTAAATGTTGCTTGTCACGAGGAAATGAAATTCTCTGCTTTCATTTCATGAAGGATGGTCCAGTGTATTCAGTGTATGCTTCACGAAATAAGACAGGAAGCACTGAAGCACCTTTCCTCATTATTCAGAGAATTTAAATAATTCTTGTCATGGCTCCCCTTCATTTCATTCAGCAACCTTTCTAAGAAAAAAAAAGGCTAAAGACTTTGAAAACAGAGTTTGACTTCATTAAAGCAAATGTTTGAATTCACAACTTTATAATGGGACCAAATAGAGTACACCTGCGATGTTGTGCAAGTGCCTGTGGGAAATGCAGTTATTCTTCAAAGATGTGATCCTGGAGTTTGACAGCTAGGAATGTATTACACTGCATTTCCCATGTGCACTTGCACAACACCGAGCAGGTGCACTCAATCTGGTCCCATTAAAAGCTGTTTCATTGCCTTTAGTCAAACATTTGTCCTGATAAAGATCTAGAAGCTGAAGTTTGATTTGTTTTTTATTGTATACACCACTTGTGGCTACTCATTTGATCGTTGCTTTGCACTTGGAAGTGGTCACAGAACCTTTTTTTTTTGGAAGACATTTGTATTGAATTTACTTGGACAAACCAGCTTTAATACTAAAAAGTTCAGCTCAAACTAAATGTATGAGCAGCGGTGTGTGTTTTGTACCACTGCATTGAACTTTCTGAATTCACAATTGAATACTGAATCGATTTTTATCTCTCTCAGAAACTCTTCTTTTTATCATTTAATGGATACACATTGAGTTGCATTGAGTTAAAAATTACAAACATTATATTTTGTGTCTGGTTTTATTATGTTTTTATTCCTTTTATTCCTTTTCATTCCTTTGCCTTTCGTTTTTGCCTAAGAGCACTTCTTCTCTCGGAAAGAGCTTCGCAGACCAAGTCTATGTTTTAGGTAAAATTGCACACAGGAGACAAAAAGCTATTTGCACGCCTCTGAGTGCCACAAGGGCCAATCACTCAAATAAGCAGTTGCATGAGACAACCGCAAACAATTTATCACCATTATTGAAATTTTAAAAACACAAACACAGACTGGTCAGCAGTCAAAACAACAGAAATGACAGAGGACCAGTGGCCCCGTTTCCACACATTCACATATTGTTATCAGGTGGAATGAATTATCTAACGTATATTTGTTTTAAGGGTAATCAATCCAAAGCTTTCAAAGCATCTTTACTTAAATAATCAAAAGATATCTAAAGTAATCTCCATGTTCATGAGATACTGTGATGGAAAACACAGGGGATCATGTTGCATTATGAAAAAAAAGCCTCACTATAAAGACGGCAAGCTGAAGGTCAAACAACTGACAGCCAGTCTGTTAGCTCAACAATGAAAGAAAATACTACAATAACCAACCATGAGCTCATCACCCGGCACGTATCACGGATTTAAAAAGGAGAAAGCTACACTGAAGTCACAGCAGCAACGTGCCCAGAGATAATGCAAGAATTAAAGGGCTGCATGGCTGCCTGCAGAATCAGAAATCTGTCAGTAACTTAGATTATCAAGCTTCTGATAAAGCTTGAATCTTTGTTGTTTACATCATTACATCTGAGATGAGCAAATATGCCACGGACACAGTGCAGCATCATGGAGAAGCAGCTTAATCTCAGGAGCATTAAGGGGACGATAACTGACAAAGACATTTTTGAAACAGTGTCCATTGTGGCTAATGATATGCGTCAGCTAAGGGCCCAGCAATGACTGACAAACAGACAACTGACAATTGTGACAATTAAAGAAGTTTGTTCACCTTTTCCTTACTGTTTCAAACTTCTTCACTTCTTGCTTACAGTCTCCTAAAACCCTGTTGTGTTGTTTGACTTACACCATCACATTTTTTTCGGCCTCCTAAGTGTGACTATGCAATATTTTCTCCTTCACCATCAATATTTCCCGGACTTGACGGGAACTGTCAATGTCACAGATCTCACCAATACTGATGGTGCACACTAATCAACAACCTAACCCCCATCCTGACTGAGTGCTCCAGCGGATGTTGAGCAGAATTAAGACGAATGACCCCGTGTCATCACCGCATATAAATATCAATCATCAGATGATAAACGACGCCGTTGGAGGGAAACTGAAAGGGGGTTCTGCTTCTGTGTAAGAGCTGATAACTCTCTCCAATCGTATCTCGTCCTTCACGGGAATGTCAGAGCAAACCTGTTTCAGAGACAAAAGAATGCAATGATTAAATTCCTGCCTTCAGCCACAGAAACTCAACACTCTGGAGGATAACATGAGCCAAGGTCATTGCATTCACATATCAAAGCAAGGCTCCGCGGGTCTGTTTGCTCGTTGTTGTTGTTGTTGTTGTTGTTTTCCTCTCAGCTCCATGTGAAGAAATATGAAGTCTGAAACGTGGAAGGGGAAGGAATGTCAGAGAAGGATCGGTCGGAGAACTATCAATGTGGTGGACTGTAATCTATTACAATGACATTCCCAAGGATCAAAAGCAATGAGCTGCTGACTGTTTGATAAACTGCGAGCTTACACTGCAGTATGCTCTTAACTATGATTCATTACTGTCACTGGATCTTCTATGAAAATAAAAGAGGTGCCCGAGGAGGCTGCTGGATTGCAGCCACACTAAATTGCTGTAAATTGCCTCTGCATTACATGTAAAGACTTTTTTTTGTGGAGTTCATTTCGGTCTGTTTTCTCTCCTCTTCCCTTTATTTTAGCCCCAATTAAAAATTCATGAAAATAAGAGTTTTAAGTTCCTCACCAGTTGCCACTGGGTTTTTGAGTTTACACACTTAAGGCACAGTTTGATATTTTATTCATTAATGTGTTTCCTTACATCATAATTATGGAGGTAGACTTATACAGCTCGCCTCAGAGTCATAGTTGACATTTCTCATTTTATGAAGCAGCTAACTGCCCTGAATGTTCTCCAGCTCTTCAGGGCTTCATCTCATCTCTTACAGCAACAACTAAATGAACTCTTTAGCACTCGTCGGCTCTATAGAGACTATAAAAGCATTTGTATTGAGGTCAGAAATATGTCGACTGAGAGGAAATACTTCACTTAATCACCAGGGACGAAACCTTTCTATACCCTGAAAAACAGAATATTCAATGTAAAATTTAAGTTGCTTCTCCAGGTAAAGAAAGGATCCTTAAACAGCTGAATTTAAAGGGTTTTACAACATCAAGTCCTGTTCCCATGTTAAGGATCCTTTAAATTCTACTAAAGACAGAGTCCCTCACTGTGTATCGTCAGCTCTCTGAAAGCACCCACAACCCTGTGCATTTGTTGCACATGAACTCTGTCCTGCTGCCCAATTTAAGAGTTTTTTCCACCTTTAAAGGCTAGGGCACTGATGCATTTTGTTTTCTGGCTATTTTTGTCTGTGGAATGAGAGAAAGCAACCACATCGCTGAGACTGAGCTTTCTTTTGTTTTTAGTCATTGATCATCACATGCAACAGGAAAGCTAGACGCTAACGGCTAATAACCTACCACAGACTGTATGTAGCAAACGTAGCAAACTGCAACAGGCTAGCCTGTTAGCTAACTCTCTAACTTATTTATAAAATGTTAAGAATTATCCACAGTGGTTAAGTTTAGAACAATTGACATTAAAAACATTATGTAAGCTTCACTTTAAGCATGAAGGGTAATAGTGGAATGGTGGGTAATAACTCTTTAATGGACCATCACTTCCTGTTAAGACAAAATGATTCAAGAGCACTGTTGCCATTTCTTCATCAGTTTCTTCACTTGCACACTGGCTTAACTGTACCATTCAGTGTTCACTGAATCCCTGGAAGTACTCTTGGTTAGTCCGTAAGGACCCGACTCAGAATGAACTGTTCTACCGAGGAAGCATCCTTGACTCCGAGAGGCAGCCTCTGTTTCATGTCATCCACTGAGAAAATGTTTGTTTTGACCTATGTATCTTTTTATTTTGCATTTCACATCTTCGGATCTTATGACTCAAGAATTTCTAGTTATTATGAAGGTGAAATTAGGGCTCTTATTTGCAATTTAAATATCAGAATTAAAAAAGCTAAGGCGGTGCTTATCAATGAAGAAAGGCTGTTTGGAAGGCCAGCCAGAGACTGGTGGGCATTGAAGGAGAGCGCTCGATACACACACATACACACACACACACCAGCAGGGCTCTGGTTCAGGATGCTGCTCTGCTTAAAGCCGACGCTCGGCTGACTCATTACAGTGCTGTGAGTACACTCATTAGTCAGGTTCTGTGGGCACTGAAAACTGTTTAAAAGCGTCTTTAAATGGTCACCGAAATTCACACTAAAGTGCTCATATGATTCCTCAGAGTTTCGGTCGATCTATAATTCATTCTGCCGGGTTCATCGCTATTCTCATTGGTGAAAGCGAGAGTCTGGGGAGTGTGATAGGGCCTCCTCTTACTGTTAATTAGCAGAGTGGAGTGGATGTTTTTTTTTTCTTCAACTTGTCAGGAACATGACACAAGGCCATTAGGTGACTGGGAAACTTGATTCATGGGATTGTGCTGAAATACATTCTGTAGTTCAATTCTAATTTTCAAAAGCTATTTTTCATTGTGGAACTGGTACATGGAGGAAAAAAAAGTAGGAGGCAAGGAGGCAGTCAGTGCTTCAGATGTTTAAGTCTGAATGTATTCATGGCTGTGTATAATTGAGAGGTTTCAAGGATGCATGGAAACATCATAATAGCATAAATGAGAACATCTTGGTACACTGGAAGCACTTTGTTCCTGTATTTCGTCCACATTAAACCAACAAACAGAATTCTCCAGAGATTATTATGTAAAGTGAAGCAGTTTCAAGTGTATCTTCTCGTCAGCTGCACAGCTTTTTTTCAAATGTACAAAAATAGTGCCACAGGAAATAAAAGATAAATCCCCTTCAGTTTGTTTCAAGTTAGAGTCCTTCAGTTCTCCAGATTATGTTTGTGATGTAAATACATGAGTACAGAGTGTATTTACATCAGGGTCATTTAAAAATGTAGATGCTTTCATCTTTCAGTACATTTTCAAGGAAAGAACTCGCTTTTTATGAAAACTTCATTTGTTACATTCACAGACACTGCTGCCTTCATATGCAATAAATAATATCTGTGCTCTCGACGAGTACCATCATGTCTCCATTTCAGTGTTTACAACGCAGGTAATATGAATAAAAAACATTTATGTGGACCCTAGTACCTCCACAAGCTCAATTATCATCCACTTTCAGATTCTGCTTTTAACGTTTTTAGAGGATCCTCAGTGAACTTTGGATGGCTGAAAGGGAAAAAAAATTAAATCCACAGGAGAAAATGTTACTTTTAGAGGTTTGACAGGTAATAAAGAATTCCAGGCCTAGCTTAACAAATATATTAGACCATTTCCTTAAGCCCAGGGACATATTAGTGCAGTTGGAGAATATTCATTCATAAATAAATAATGGTGAAACAGCTTATGGGGGTTATATGGCTTTATGCTCCTATAAGCTGCTGTGCTCATGGAACCATGCATCACGATAAAGAGGATTCATGAAAGCCGAAGCCCTTTCAGAATATGGTTCCTGCAAGCCTTTATTCTTTTTTTATAAAACATGACATACAGAAGCATGCAATGTTTCTATTTCTACTAAATGTTAATCCCATAATGTGCACTTTACCTTGCAAAAATGCAGTTTTACGTGCACCATTTCCAGGGTCAGGGGAAGAGAGCGCTGGAATATTTTCATGCTGGAAAAAGTTCAATGCCTCTCAAATATGAAGTATATTTTGTAAACTGTTTCATACTTGTCAGGTCTGAACAGACTTGTGTGTAACTTTCACAGTTACGGATCCACTGCCATTAAACAGTTGGTCAAATAACTTTAGTGGCTTGAAGTTTAAGTATGGTCTGAAGTTGAATTTCCCTGCTGGTTCTGTGGTGTTATTGCAGTTTGGGGGTCCATGCTTTTAGCAAATGTTGCATGAGCTTTATGAAAACATTAGGATAGGTGTTGTCAATTTAGGTGGAGAGTAAATGCAAAATACGCTTACAGTTCTGTCTTCCTGTCTGTCTTGTTCAGTGCAACAGAAACACACTCACAGAAGCTCAAGCTGCACGTTTGTTTGCAACCAACTATGAAGTCCACTAAAGAAGAAGTGTTGCCATTGCTGTGATCTTGTCTTTCAAGAGGTGTTTCTTTTTGTTTTTTGTGACTAGAGTCCCATTTGTACTCTCATTATATGAGGGGAAATTACAAGGCAGGTGCTTTCAATTGAAGTTGATATGAGATCTGTAGATCACAGGTGTGTAAGTTGTAATTGGGGTGCGTG